>KL275399.1:73187-84945 GCA_000699545.1 Podiceps cristatus
TGCTGAACAGAAAACAGAAACAATTACAATACCTTTCTACAGTTTCTTAGTAACTACAGTTTCAAAGTCTACACAGTATCAATTGCAGTATTTCATACCTTTCTGCATTTCACAGCTGCAGTACAATGTTCTCAAATGGTTACAGCTTTTGAACAAACTGTCTCTGCACTAAAGCCAAAAGGATCTACACTGAAACTTCATCTGAAGCTCAGGACTTTCACATGACTGAACTCTTCTCTTTCTCCAGATCTGCTTAGCCCTTCAGCTTCCCCCAGCCCCTTTTATAATCCATCAGACATGCTTTTGGAGTGCCCTTCACTTCTTTAAAAAAACCCAAACAGGTTCAAAAAGAGAAAGAAATGAAACCCTGCTGGGCTGAAGTTTTCAGATGACAAAGCAGAAGGTAATCGTTTAATACGAAGTATGAAAGCAGCATAAAAGGACAAGATGCAGAGGGGAAAAATCTATTTAGGCTTCCTGCACTGGCATGAAATGGCTGCTTTCCTTCTTACTGCCAGCTCCCATGCTTCATGTTGACATTACACATCCTGTACTGTAGATCCACCCCCATGCTGATGCTTGCCCAACAGAATTATCTCCTGCGTCACAGCAGTGGTAACAGAACTGCTGGCTCTGCAGATCTGAAAGCACCATTTCAATGCTTAATACATGCAGCAACTGGACACACTACCAGATATTCTGGGTTGGTCTGTGGCACTCTTCGCACTGTATTGCTTGGCCTAACCTTCTGTTAACCAGATGGTCTGTTCTCCCCTTGAGACCAAACCATTAAACTTTATTTTATTAATTTCTACCAAAATGCAGGGACGGTTTACAGCACTTGCATCTGGTTTATCTCCAACAGGGTTGCTAAAATGAAAATGACCTAAAAATAACTGGAAATGCTGCTTCAGACCAACAGAGAGTAAGATCTTTTGGAGTAAATATTTAAATGATCTGCCTGATGAACTACCATAGCAGTATGAACCACATGGATAGCAACTTGTATGATGTACACCTATGCAAAGGTACGAACTCCTATCATTGTGAAAGGGCCTAGGTTGCATTTTCCCTGATCCAAAGCACCTCTGTCTTGAACAGACAATTACCATATTCAAACAATCCATTGATCAAAAAAAAAAAAAAAAAAAAAAAATGTGAAAACCCATGGCTTTGAAAACACCATGGATAGTGATGGGACTCCAGAATGCATGAACATCATCTACAGGCAGCACAGCAAAATAAACGTTTTCACTACAGCACCCACAAACTCATATAAAATCATATTTCAGGGACATGCCAGCATTAATTGAAGTCAAACTTGAGTATTCATAACATACATGCTCCCCCTGCCAAAATACAAAGAGTGAGAATGAAAGAAAAGGAGAACATGAATGAAAGTGAAAGAATTATCTAATGCGTTACATTCCTGTTGGCTCTTGCAAATCAGCTACAACCATGCAACCACAAATGAACATCTCATGTATGTAGGTGGTAGTTGTTGAAAGCTAAGGGCATCTTCTATTCAAGATGCAATTTCCAAACGCCTCCCTGAAAAATCCTCAAGAATTAGTCCATGCAGCTGAGGATTTCATCTTCAGATGTTTACTCACAGGAGTAGGTGCAGTGAAATTCAAAATCAGATCACAGAGACTATTCACATGAATAAGCTTTTACAGTATAAGGGCTTTAGCCCCCATCTTCTGTTATCTGCCAAATGTACTACAGTAACAAGAAAATGCAATGGTAGCTGAGGTCTGGCCTATTAAAAAGCCTTTGTTAGCGTTCCTAACAGTGGCAGTGAGGATTTATTAAATAAATAAATAAACCACACATGCCTGCACACAAAACAAAATCCTGGGAATGTAAGAATCCTGTAAAAGTTGCAGTTTTACTGCCTTCCAAAAAAAATAGGAAGCCAATCCACATAAAATCTAACCATAATAAATCATTAAAGTCTGTTCTTCATGGCTACCACTACAGTACAGTGCTTCCAAAGCAAGGCTGGATGCACCGTTCAGATTGCTGCACGCACATGTTTGTCTGAGGCAGTCTTCTCAACCTAAAGCTCCAAATCTCTGCAGGCTAGAGTGTCAAGTACGTTTAAATAGGACAGCAGGGCTATTATCCAACTTCACACATTTGACTAACTTCTGGTGTGGAAGGAGATCACAACCCATCTTCTTCACACCACTGGGGCAACTAAAACACTCTTTTGGTCACCCATTACTAAAATGCTTATGCAGATATGAATAACCCTCCAATCTGGATGTCAACAGATCAGCAGGCATTGCCTTCAGCTCATAAGCAGACTGCTTACTTCACCTGTAAAGAGGATTAGATGTCTTCAGCACATCAAGGAAACAAGCATAAGAACAGACTGTGTGGCATTTTAGCTCCATCTATCTTTAAAATTTCCTCAAAGAGCAGGATTTTTTTTATGTCCCATTTAAGTTACTAACTCATCATCATATGACTGGCCTCCACTGCCATGACATACAAAACTTCAGTATATGGTGACAGGCCCCCCAGAAAGTCATTCCACAACCTGAAACATCATCTACCCTTCAAACACACTAAAAATAGATTCCTCACCCCCTTGAGGTCTCAGCAACCCATCTGATATTACAGTACAGTATTAACAAACCTATGTAGACATGAATTCTTAAAATAAATATCTTCAGAGATAAGACCAGAATACCAGCAAGCAAATATAATCCTGTGCACCACTGAAGTAACATGGGTGAACCTGTGGAAGCACTGAAGAACCATGGAGGGCAATGAGCATTTCATGTTCGTTTTGCAAGAGCACAGCACATGCAACCTTTGGTCAACCTATCTGTCATCTTGCTGAGCCGCTTCTGACTCAAGGCTTTTGGTCTGAAAGACATTTTCTGAGTGCAACCTCAGCAGTTTTTATGTGGTTCCTTGGGAGAACACCACACTGAAAATCTTGTATTCCCTCCCCGCTCCACAGTGGAAGGAGAGCAGCACCATTTGTAGAGGGCATGGAATGGAAAATTCATTGTAGTATGTTATCACCTCTGTGATCTGATAATTTAAAAATAATTCAGGTTTAGTCATTTATTCATGCAGCTGGGAGACCCAGATACGTTTACTCATTCTTTCAGCAGCTTCAGTAAGTAATACAGCTATGCCCTTGGAGCCAGGGATTTCAGAAGGTCTCACTCATGCATGGATAACCTGGCAGGAGAAATCTACATGCTCTTGAGCAACAACAGCTTCTTCTCAACCTATCAGGGTAGAAACACACCAGGAGCCAGCACCATCAAAGGGTTAAATACATGAATCCTGCAAGCCCAGAGCTGAGAACCATCATATATGCTGATTCACAACATGGCCTTCAGTCCTATTTACCTCCAGAGGGCCTGATAAAGTCCTTCTCTCCCCAGCTCCTCGTGCTATTGCACACTGAGCTGTTTTACACCATATGCTTGATGGCAGACAAGAGAACTTGACCTCTATACGACCTGACATAGCTGAAAGCTGATATGCTTTCTCCCCACTGCCCTCCCCCAACAAAGATAAAAGGTCATTTAGACACCAAAAGGAACCGGTCTACAATGACTTCAAGTTACTTGAATTCAACTTTTGGGGTGCACTCCTGGCCAGGAACCCAAACCCTTTCTCACAGGGATGCAAACCACAGCCAAATGAAAGGGCAGGCACCATTCAGCAGTCCAGAAGCTAATTAACCAGGCTGAGAGCTGTCTGGCTGATCTCAATTTTCCATCAGCCATTTGTTAACATTTTTACACTTGTCAAGTTATTTAGCTGAGCAAGACAGAAGCACAGTTTCAGAGCCCACCAGTGCTGGAGGTCCTATACCCTGCAGCCAAAGCCACCCAGATATGTACAAGGAAGGGAAAAACTGAAATGCGAGATCAGAGCTTCCTATATCAAATAAGGAGATAAATCATTCCAAATTTGTTCATATTGACATTTATTCATTTTTCTGACAGTACCACTTGTCACACAACACAGAAGAAAACAAGATGACTCCTTACGGCCATTGCCTTCCAAACTTTGTTGCATTACCAACTAAACTAAGTAGATACTGTATATATACTTAGTTTCTTCTATACTCACCACAAGCAGCAACACAGGTGAGAACACAGGATCAGGCAGAATGACAACAGTGACGTAGAAACAAAGTGGCAGGTAACTCTAGTTCCCATCTCTCAAGTGGCTGCAGACAGCAGAGCAGGTCTGCTCTAGTCTCATACACCAGAACCATCCCTGAAAAAAATTTCTTATCTACATATTGGTTTGTTTTACCAGACACAGCAACAGAATCCAGCACCAAGGTCAATTTCCAATATCCCTGTTAAATCCTAATTATGCCTGTTTTACTGGGTAGAGGTATGGATGGTTGAAGGAATAAAAATAAAAAATAATAAAAAAAAAAATTTCAAGGTTTTGACACTAATTCTTTGGTCTCTTTAGTGTTGGTCATAGAGGCTTAAAACCCCATTATAAAGAGCCACATGCCCACAAATCTAGCTGAGTCTGACTGGAACTGAAAAATCCAAGCCTGAGTTAAAATAAATAAATATTCTGGGGCCTCTCTTAAGTTCTCTCCAGAGCAGTTTGCTCAACTAGAGATGAACACTCATGCCTGATTCACTGCATCCACTTCAAGACCAGCACTCCTCCAAGCTGTCTCACAAGTTCAGCCCAGGCTGGAGTGTCCACTTCGGTTTAAAAAAAAAAAAAAAAGGGAGGGAAGAAGTTGTTAAACAACCACCACCAACATAACCTTCACCAATCCCTCTAGAACTTCTGACCTAGGATCTATTTGAGCTGTCCATTTAAGATCAACAAGAGCAAGGCAGAAAGGAAAAAACCAGTTTTCAGCATCATCGTCACACAGCTGAATTCTGGCATTTGGACCACAGCAAGGCCTTTATTAATAAGCCCTTTCCCAGTTAGACAGTAAAGTCTTCAACAGCTCAAAATCATTAGAAGATACACCACCCTGCATGCCACGCTCACACTGGACCGAAATTTTCCAGAACATGTAGTCTTCCCTTGGCTACCCTGTTTATTTGATAAGTAAGGTGGAAACTCAAAATACAGGTTGCTGGAGCACAGGTTCCGTGCCACATTCCCCCATTTCTGCTCCTTTCTTTGCCAGCAATGAGGTCTAGGGACAATGTGTGGGAGGAATATGTTTGCCTGGCTCCAGTGATAGGTACCTACTGTATTTTGAACCCATTTGCATGACAACAGTCCAATCCAGTATGACCCATCTTCTTCCCAAAAAGAATATCCTGTGATGCCTTCTTTCCACAACCAGTGATACCACCCTGAAGCAACACTATTTGAACCTTAGGAACTGCAAGCGGGAAGGAAGAGTTTGCTCATTCGGGCAGTGCAAAGAAGCCCCTATTGTCCTACAAGGCCAGGGAAACAGTGACCACATGTACATCAGAAGATTCCATTTTTAGCATCTTTCAAAACAAAGTCTTCTCTTTCACATTATCACGAGCACACTGAATCCTCAGTCTTCCTGTATCATTCTTTGCAATGTCTGCTTTGTTTTGTCTTGAAAAATCATTCTCCTGCCTCTCTACCCCACGCAATTGCTCTATTAGCAGCAAGTTTCCACTACACATAATTATGGCATGCCTTACCCTACTTTTCTGTTTGCTGAATAGCTCTGCCTATTTTCTACTTGTGCTGATGCTACCATTTACTTTTCCTGACACTCTAATCCTCGTATCCTTTGAAGGCCTGACTTCCTCCACCATGACAGCAGCTGGGGTTTTCAGGCCCCTTTCCAGAGCGTTTTAATAGCAACAGTAACACCATCACTGAACATCCCCACTTCTTAATCTTCAGGTCAGAACAGAGTCTGTACCTGTAACAAGGGCTGCAAATACACCACCCAGTGCTGCTGACCACCCATTACCTAAATGACTATTAAGTTATTAATTGCACATACCTGGTATTGAAAGAAGGAAAAACATAAGCATACAATGCAAGCACTTAGCTTCTTCTCCCAAAGGCATGAAATAACTCTCTGATTTTCTGCATAATCCCAATTAGATTGTTTTATGTTCCACCACAAAGTAGTTAAGTGACATGCTTCAATAACTGAATCCTTAATTTAACTAGTTCAAAACTAACATAAGTAATCCAGTGAATCAAGTGTTTTCTCAGAATTATTTGTCCTCAACACACTGGCCTTGCAATGATTGCTACCCCGATAAGCTCTCAGTAAGTCCTTCCTAATCACTTATGACATTGATGCTGTGCCTACAGCTCTTTATGCTGACATTATTAAACATGTACTCTTAAAGAGGCTGCATTTGGCTCCACTCAAGAACAATGGCTGCACGTCATGAGATGTCTCATTTCCATCCTCTTTAAATTACCAAATAAATGTAAACTGATTGTTTTTCTTGCTCTATCTTACCATCTTCTACCCAAAAAGCTGCTTTTAGCCCAAGACAAAAACCTACCGTTTTCCCCTAGACAGCAGCCATGAAGGTTCATGGGTCTCCACATGAAGGGCCAAAAATGAAGGGACTTTTAGATCAAGGGGAAGAAAAAGGCATAGCACTGATGCTAGGTCTGAGACTGATGTTCTGATAACCAATGTGTCTCAAAAATGACGACAAAGCTATCACAACAAATGATGAAGGGAGGCTCTCTTCCAAACACTGCTTAAAGAAAAATTCCTTCAAGTAGTGATCAGACAAGGATATTTTGAGTTACTGCAGTAACACATACTGCTTCAAGCTGAACAAAGCAATTGTATCAAGATCTTCAACACCCAAAGAGGTGAAGAGAACACAGAAAAAAAAAAACAAACCCACCAAAAAACATAAGACAAAGTGTTTCAAATATAAGGCACCAGAAATAAAGACTCCCCTTTCCCCATTTCAAACCCTCTCTTTCAAACCCCTTCAGAGTTGTGTTTGGACTGTAACATCTGGCACAGCTTCATAAAACTTGAGAGATGAGGGGCAGACTTTAGATCTTTGGTATTGTTTTTAAAGTTAAAAGAACAAAATGGAACAAAACCCAAAACAATCACACGTGACTTTTTATTTACCTATGTGTTTAACTTCCCAAACACGAGCTGAAAGCAGAAGAATACTTCCAAAACTCAGGACACAAATGAAGACTGAATTCTATTAAATCTAGTCCCCTCATTGGGAAACCTCTACTAAAACCTTTTCACTACAACCAACAAGATAATTATCATAAGTTGAGCTATCTCCCTTCCTCCCCCCTTTCCTTCTTTCAGCACTGGCATACAAACCATGCTATTTTAACTTCTTTCCTGTTCTCCCAGTTCTTCTGGAACATTTTATTTTCAACAGTCAACTCATTTGGAGAAGTGCCATGCTGAAGTTCAACCGTTTACAATGTTAACTGTGTCTCTGCCAGCAACTGAAGACTTGCATCACACCACCTTCTCCAGCACCTCTTTGAGTTCCTCTCTCTTAGAAGTTAGCAGATGTTTAAGCAGCCTTCATTCTCATCATACTCCTTTTTTTTTCCCCCTTTCAAAATTTTTATCACTCTCTGAAGACTGAGGTGGCATTTCTCATCCCCTCCTCAATTAACACTTCACAGACCTCCTGCTCACCACCTATGGACCCATATTCTATTGCAACACTACCTGAAAGATTTCCATTAAACAAACTCTTTTAGACAGATTGCTTGATTATTTAGAACTCTAGAATGAAGCAACTGTTTGAAAAGCCAGCATGCATTTAGGCTGATGAAGTTCAACATTTTTACTGAAGCCAGCAATTAGAAGTTCATACTTGGTTACATCTTGATCAAGTATGCAGGTTAACCAAATCATACAGTTCTGGCACTAGCAGCAGACCATTTTCATCCAGAACAAGTTCACAAAATAATTTCAAAACAGAGAAATATCTGTGAAGACAGCATTTGTATTATTTTTCTACTATGATGGATTTGAAGCATAACATAGGATAAGTAAACAAAATACATGAAAAGACTTTGTAGACCTTTCCTGATCTGTCAAAACAGGATCTCCTTCCTCTACCAGTATGCGTCTTCAAATCACTCTTTTCAGTATTTCCCCATGGGTTTTTGCATACCACAGGTTTTGTTCCCAAGTTTGCTTAGTGATAGCTTCAAAACAGGGCAATGTTAGTTAATAAATACTACACATCTATTCACCAGTTTCACACTTTTTAAGTTCTTTTCTGCAGTTTCTTACTACAAAGCAGTGTTCTGCTCAATTTAAGAAATTATCCACACCACCACACAGAGAAAGTGTTACAGCAAACTGGAGCAATCTCAGTTTACATTGTAACTCCACACATGTTGTTTGGAATAATAGGAAAGCTCAATAGTAAACCTCATTTACACTTGTTTCTAGAAGTTCCAAATTTCAAGAGACATCTTTGGGCTTTTCTGAAGTAACCTTCCTCAAACTGTAAGTTGTACTATTATAAGCCTTTAGTTCTTCCCATTTCCTTTTTAAGTCTAAAATTAAACTTGTCCATTCCTTGGGGCCCAGAGTAACATCTGCCAGATGTCCAGACAACTATGTTGAACAAAGTTCTTCTCCAATACTTATCTACTTATCAACTCTCTTTTCAATAACTCGTCTTCATAAAAATCAATCTTCTTTAAGTCAAAATTCACAACACTAAAGAATGTTATAAACTTGACTGAATTGAAATTTTTTTTTTTGACTTCTACTTGCAGTTGTTCTAATTTTCATTTACAGAATCAAATTATGTACTCATCTTCTTCATGGTCTGAGCATACACAACATATTTTTAGATTACCTTTTGTATCAAAATATTTTTAAAAAATTATGGAATGAAATTATAAATGTGACATTTTAAATTTCTCAACAATGTCATCCATTATGAACCTAGTAAAATGTATAAGGAAATCAGATCACTGTTGAAACATTTTCAAAGCAGTGGTCCATAGGCTATGTCTAATGGGGTTGAGAAAAGAAATTAAGAAAAGCAAGTTTATATAATGAGGAACAAGGTGTGAATGCAGTTTCTATTAAAGCTTGGTACCATGATAAAGTCCTGGGTGTCAACAAACCAAAAGCAATTGAAAGCCATTGGGAAAATGAAGAAATTTGTGCCTGATTACAAGAAACATTAGTCACCACCATCTCATGAATTAAGATTATCTTTCTAGAGGTTCTTTAAAACTCACTGGTTTGGGGTTTTTTTTGGGTTTTTTTGTTTTGTTTTTTTTTTCTTTGTTTGTTTGTTTGTTTGGGTTTTTTTGATTTGTCTTTAAAAGTAAGTCCCTTAGCTAGTATTTTAACAGCAAGGTGAACTTCAGTCTGGGTAGAACTACAGCAAGAAACAACAAGAATATCATTCTCTAAAAGGATTTCAGTCTTAAAGTGACAACCCCCCCCCGAAATAACACCACTCTCAGTCCAACTCAAAACTATTGCAGTGATGTTTGGTTTTCTAGGGTGTCTGTCACCACAGGAGAGAGGAGTAAGGGGTCCTCCCATAAAGATCCTCATCTTAAATCTCGAACTCGTCCTTGGATTGCACATGCTACTTTCAAAAGCAATGTATCTGTAGGGCACATTGCAGAGCAAGCACTGAGTTGACCTCTGAAGAAGTAAAAGGAGATTCACAATTCTGAACTATGAACCAGATACCTAAGAAGACTGCATACAGTCTTCTTATACAGGGAATGGATATTTAGGATTTGACTCAAAAAAGCAAAGGTAAGTGGGGACTTTTTCAATTTCTTCAATGGCTGCCAATTTAGACCTGTACAGAGATTGCAAAGTGCATCAAATAACATCACCTCAGGAGGAAAAAAAAAAAAAAATTAACCTCCCTCTTTAGTTTGTCAAAATAAAAGATGAAACATACCTGAAATGGTATGTTCCATGGCCCACTTCTAAAAGATGGAGATAAACCACAGTATCTCAGTACTTTGGGTGATGTATCAGCAACCAGAACTTAAGAAATGCACAATTGATAACGTAACATCCTTCTCAAGTATATTAGATTACATACTAAACCATTTCTTCCATAGCAAAAATAAAACAAGGGCATTGATTTCAACCTTGCAGCAGCTGGATCTCAAGTTCATCGCTAGTCATTGCAATCCTCAAATCTTTCTATTATTTTTCAACAGCTGGGAGTGTGCTCTGATTCAGATTCACTGGTTCCCTATCCTGTCACTTACACCTCCCATATGTAACACTTTCCTTCTTAAACTCTTCAGAGTAACCTATGAATGAACATTACTGATACCTTTCTATGGAGCTGTGCCTTCAAGCTCAGTAGCACTGCACTCTGGTATCCCCCTCATGCATTTCAGCATGTACTTTGAATTTTTTGAGGAACTGCCTCTACTATGCAACTGATGTGCAAATTCAGGTTGGTGGGAAAAGAGGGAGTCTACTCAAAATCATTTCAGATTAAAAAGGCAGGTTTAAAAAAAAGCACACAGATTCCCGTTCAACTGCTATCTCACTTTAAACATCTTAGGTTTCCATAATGACATTAAAATCCTAACAAGAATGTTGCTGTAAGTTTTCAGACAAAAGTATTTTAAGACACCAAAAAGACAGCTGTGAAAACTGTTTTTTTTTTCCAAGAGAAATTATGTATGTTATGATGCTCTGAGGAACCTACTAAAAGCTTGCCAGGATCATTTTAATGCAACCTAGTGAATAGGGAGAAATATTCCATCTTAATTTAAAATACATCCAAAAGAAGGAATGCTCTTGAAAATCAGATGTTAAAAATCCCAAAAATCAGGCATCACCACCATCACCTAGAAAAAAAAATGACACTTCATTATGTTCTCTGGAAGAACCTGAGCAGCCTCAAGCTGCACGCACTTACCTCCAAATGCTTTCAAAAATCTATAAATATATGCATACATACACCATTTCTTTGGCCAACTGATCAACCTTCTAAATTCTGTGGTCTTTAACCAAAGAAAAATATCTAGAAAGGTGACCTCTGCATGAAAGCACAGGAGCAAAAAAGCCTGAGGATGTGTTTCTCTGTGTGAAGGAGAATCTGAGCAATTTCCTCCAATCCTCATTTCCTGATAGCATGAAGTCAGAGAGAAGACCCATCACAATGTTGTACATTGAAAAAAAAAACAAAACTGAAGAAACCTTAGGGGAAAAAATCATGATTAAGCCAGCTACTGCCAGCAAAGCTTCAAAACATGGAGAGACATCCACGATGTTAGGAGCACTTCCCATCTCAGCTTTGTCTACTCTCTCTCTCCTCCATTTTCTGGTGGAGCTAGAGAACATGACATGGCTTACCTGACTCAGATCACAGCTCTCTGCCAAACTAGTCACTTCCTCTTAGACATGCAAGCAGCTTCATGAGACAAACAGACCCCCACAGACACACACACAAAAGCAGCAGCAGAAAGCACTCAAACTTGAAGGTCTTTCTCCTTCCAAACACCAGAAAATCGAATGAAACTTCTCCTTTCCCCCCAAAAAAAAGAGGGAGGTGAGGGGGGGAGAAATCCTATCAGATCACAACTACATGAAGCTCCAGGAGGATCTCTCTTTGTGGAGAATAGAAACCACAATGCTAAGAGGAGCGGGAGGGGGGGGAGAAGAAGGTTACTCCAGAAGACATAAAGAGCCTGTAGACTGTGTGTGTGCATGTGTGAGAGAGCGAGGAGAAGCTTTGTGTTGTGGAGCCTGGACTGGAACCAAAGCAGACAGCTTGCAAATGGAGGACAGGGAGATAAAGAAAGGGAA
>KL275401.1:0-18488 GCA_000699545.1 Podiceps cristatus
AACCCAGACCTTTCTATGATTCTGTGATCACTGCCTTTGCAAGCCAAGCAATACACACTGAGCAATACTCCAGTGAAGTACAGAACTGCTTTTGCATCTGTGTGGAGTGGAAGAGGATGGTCAGTGCAACCGCATCTACAGAGTTTGTTGTGCCCTTAGAATGGCTGCTTCTCTCCTGCTAGAAAGAAATGTTTATTCTTTTGCTAGCTTTATTTCCCACAGCATTTAAGTAGAATTACTCATGCTGAAGCATTGTAACACAGTTGCATAATGCTGTGCATTTAATTTCTGTCTACAGAATTATTAGCAATATCAAATGAAAACTTTTTTTTAAGAGTGACATTGTCTGCAGTCTTTGCTGCCTGAAGAGATGGTAGCAAACTCATTTTCATGGCACTTAGTATTTGTTGGGTTTTCTGAAATTTTCACTATTAGCCCAGAAATTTAGAGAAGCCCTGTGCAATTTCTCTGGTGCTGCAGCATTCCCAGAGAGGTTTTCTTTAAAAGCCAGTGAAAGGGGAAGGAATCTTCATGGTCAAACTGAAGGAGCTGCTAGTTTGCCTAGGAACAACTTTCATTTCAGACAGATACCAGAAGTCTTCACAGTTATTTGATATCTCTCTTATTTCTCAGCTTTGCTTCTCAGCTGCTAAATGCTGCAGTTCAATAAATTTTGTCCATTGAACATTAGATAAATACAGATGTGAAATTGGAGTGCTATCAAAGACCTGATCGATGGAAGAGGTAGCCATGTGAGATGGGGAGAATTCATGGTTTCAAGGCTGCTAAAACTTAAATGAAAAGAAAGTTTTAAACCCCAGCCTTCAGCCTCTGGGTTTACTTTTTTCACATTCTTCTTCAGGAGCCACATATTGGCTTTATTTATACTCAGTAAAATAAATGTGTGACCCTTTCTCCTCTACATGGGCAGCTTTTTTTTTTTTTTTGGTAGAAAATGTTCTTTATACTGTTCTGAAATTAATACTGACAGACAGCCTCTTAATAGACTGTATGTAACACTTTTTTACAGGTATTTCAGTGCTTTATAAATATGATTGCATACTTTGATCTCTTTCCCAAAGGGCAAATGCCTCTGGGAGGTAACAGCCGCACTTGCAATATCGCAAGCAAAGTCAAACACCCTTTTTGTGTGAGAAAGAGAACAATAGTACTCAGATAACCTTAGGCAACTTAAATAGCTTGTAGGAAGTCAGTCTAGTGTAGACCCTAGTCACCCTGCCTAGTGACCTGTCCTTTCAGTAATCTTCCATGTCTATTTGTTTTTCATTTCTTCTGAAAATCAAATACTGAGCCCCAAAGCATTAGTTCAGCATGGAGTCAGATATGTTACGTTAGATTTTGGCATTGTGCAGTTACTGATCCAGGGCTCACCTTGAGCAAGCAGAGAATGAAACTGTGACAAAGAGATCTACTGTTTCTGCTCCTGAGGAATAGTTTGGTCTTGCTGCACCTGCAAGTTGGGTCAGAAACTAAACCAGCTTCTGGAGGAAGCTTTGTGTCCAAGATGATAAAATGGGCATGGTCATTTAAATGAACTGCTAGATCCTGCTTACAGCCTGGCTACCAAGTGAGGCTGGATAGTGCTAATTCTAAAAACCAGCCAAGCAACTGCCCTTGTTGCATGCCAGGGGAACGTTCCACCCAAGTCTTGCATCCCTCTCCACCCACCAAGCCTCCCACTACCATCGAATACCAAGCCACCACTGGAACTTTGGACAGAGTTGGTGGGGTGTAGGAAGGAGGCTTGTGTGGAACACGTGTGTCCCTTCATTGATCTTTGCTTGCCAACTGCTCAGGACCTGGAACAAGACTTGGGGGATGGGGAGAGGGAAGGTTCCATCATGGACTTCAGTACTCCAAGGTGGCATGGGGAGTTCTACTCCTTTCCTTCCTCTTCTAGAGCTTGTGACCTATCATTTGCTGCAGTGTTGATCTGCCACTTGTCTGAGAAAATGGGTGGATGCTATTGCAGAGGAGGTCTTAAGCCCACTGCTGAGCGTGGCCAAGTGGTGTAAGGGCAGAGCATAAAACTAATACAGAAGATGCCTCACTAGATCCAGTGCTGCACAAACGCTGTACTGTCAGTATCTTACACTTCACTACCCTTTTCTCCTTCCTGTCTACCAAAGATGGTGCAGGAAATCTCTCCAGTGACTTCTGGAGTGACTTCTCTCCACAGTAGCAGGGTTTTGTACTCTTCTCTGTAGAGAGGTTGGCACAAGGGTCTCAGCCTGGCCCAGTGACTCTGATACTGCTTATGACTTTGGAGTGATGAGGAACTTGTATGCCAGTTATACTGGGGATGACATTTCTTTTACTGGCTTGGCATAGTCAGTATGGACAAATACACAAATAGAACTTGATCCTTGAACGTGGGTGGTTTTGGACTGTTAACTATATCAGAGATGGCTACGACATTCAAATAAATTCTGGATAAGTGGATACTTTAGAGCTCAGTATTACTTCTCTGTCCTCACCAAATCACATGAACTAACTGCTGAACTGCCTGCAGGTGAAGGTTGCTGTCTGACATGTCTGAGGAAATACTGCCTGTGTGTGTGAGAGACTCCCCTGTGAGTGTCCCAGGCTTGTTGCAACTTGAGGAACACGACCAGATTTTGTATACTTGAGAAAGAAAGAAAGGAAGGTTCTTTTACTGGGGGGTGGGGGGGTGGGTGGTGGTGTGCGGTGTTGGATTAAGTCTCAGCACCTCACCCATACAAAAGAAGGTACACTTTCTCCAGAAGGCCTACATACCACCAGAGGGGTAATATGAAAGACTGGTTAGAACAGCATCATGTAAACCCTGTATCTGTTGTGAACATTTAAGTTCAGCCACCATTATTGACTGTAAGAGTTGGCATGCAAAGCTTGTACTTTTATTTGTCTGGTTATGCTGGGCCAGGTAGTAGTCCTGGATAGCAGATTGAGTAATTTGTATGCAACAGAAGCACGGCATGAAGAATGTGCTTCTAGATGTAGTGAGCAAGTTACTTTATCACTGGGGTTTTTTTGAACTGAAGACTCTTTACTTGGCAGGTGTGAATTAACATGCTGATGAATTCTGTGCGGGAAGAGTTTACTTAGGTTCTTTGGAAGAAGGTACTACTTTAGATTTCTGTTTTTTCTGTGTTTAGGGGGATCAAGCCCTTAGCTGTATGCTCTAAAATAAAGGATAAAAATTAGCCATTCTAAGACTTAATGATTTCATTCTTATTATATGCTTTGGAGTAGCAGTTATCTAGCAGTGGAATCCACAGTATCCACAAACTATAGTTCACAGTTAAGATCTCTCAAACAGAACGTTACACAAAGAAATCCAGGAACAGTAGTAACAGCAAGGGTCAGATTGTCTTAGCATGAAGAATTATGTGGTGTGGGAAGCCTGTTGCCTTTTGTTCTTTCTGGTGTTAATGCCCCGATATCAGCTCCCATGGCGCTTTCTGAGAAATCAGAGATGTAGTGTTATATATTCAAAGCCCATTTTAGTATTTGAATTCTATTTTGGTACATTTTACACAAAACTGTGTAACCTTTATGGTAGATATTTAGCTCTGTCTGATATGTTTTATCTTCAGACTGCTCTCAAAATAATTGATCCTCCTTGCTTTTACTCTAGAATTCTAAAGTGCTGAATGTTGGCTAAGGAAAACTGACCTGTGTGGATGTTAAGTGGCTGAACCTGGGCTGGTGTGAAACAAATGGTTAAAGCCTGCATTAATCTTTCTGCCTTGCTAGATGTATGCAAACTGCATAGGGCCTAAGACTTATTTCAGCTCCTGTGAAGAGGTTTAAGTTCCAGAGGCTTGTTGAATTTCCTTCCCTACCTTTCCGCTATCAGCCAAAGGCTGATAAGAGAGCCACCCCAGAAAGCACAATTCAATCACAGATCAGCACTGTCTTGTTTAATACTTTATATCTCTTTATAAACAATTTTATTGGTTCACACAACAAACGTGGTTAGAAAGAACAGGTACAGTATACAACTTGATTGCCTTCAGGGACTTGTGGATGGTAGGTTCTGTGAATCCTGAGATCTTTCAGGGCTTGGAATAACAGTGCAGAGCACCACTGCTGCTGCTGAGCCAGTGGACAACTTGCCCATGCATGCAGCTGAGGCAGCGTAATTGGCTTTACCTTTATTATCTAGACTGAGAACAGCAAAGGCAAGGAGCTGTTTCTGTTTTATGTAAGCTTGACTTGGGTCTACATGACCCATGGTATCTGTGTTGATCAAATCTACCTGTTTCAGTAGTTGTGACAGCTGAGAATTGTCTTCATGAAGCTTGATGTAAAGAAACTGAACAAACCAATAGTATCAACCACATGCTTATAACTTTAAATCAATTGGTGTGACTGATAAACATTTAGTATTACCTGTGTAATAAGTGATAGCTTTGTATTTTATCCACAGAATAACAACATTGGGTTAACAACAGCAAGAAAGAATTAAAAGCAGAACAAAGACAAAATTCTTTATGCTTCATCTGGATGGGTATTTGGTACTTGTAGAGGTACTATTAAACACCGCTTGCATTTCTCTAGTGGCTGTAGTATCAAGCTAGCCTTAAGGTTCCTTGTATTGAAAAAGTTAAGAGCAATGAAGAAGGGGGTTTAAGCTGGAAGGACAACTCAGCCTTAACGCACTTTAGCAAATACCATTAAGATAGCTCTAGGAATTTCATATACTAAACAGCAGCAGTCATTTAACACTTAAAAACAACACTTTAATTACAGATGGAAACAGCTACTGGCAATACAAGCTTCAGTACCTTTAGATGTGATCATCTCTACTGTTATGTTGTATTCACATAGACGCTGCCTTTGACCATGGCAATTTAAGGGGGGGGAGGGCATTGTAGTTGATGAGGGAGAATTTGCAAAAAGGGATAATGGAGAAAGCCTACAGAAATTACAACAGAGAAGCCAGGGAGTTGCAAAATGAAGGCTTGCATGGGTGCTAGAACAGAGGCTGACAGAAGGTATCGGCTAAGAAGTTTCCAATAGCATGTGTATTTCCCTGTTCCTACTAATTTAGCAGGAGTTGCTGCCTCAAACAGAGGCAAAGCATCGCTATTAAGGTAGCGGCTGGAGTATGGTCGGCAGCACCTAGCTGATTCTACACACACACACCCCTTCACGTACCCCTTCTGTGCTTCTAGGACTTGCATGAGACACACTACTGCAAAATATCAGTGTTAGCATTCACTCAAACTTCTCAGCTGTTAGGGGGGATTATTTGTAATGGAATTGCAAATGAGCATAATGGTGCTTCCAGGACTAAGCCTATAGTATTTGATAATGTTTAAACTACAGCTACTATTAAACAGGCTAAGAAAGATACTGGGACATGCTGCGTTTCCCCAGAAGACAAGCCAGACAAGCACAGATTATATGTATGTGGGTGTGCAGAAAGTGAAGGCTGTTTTTAGCCCAGCAGTGTAACTCTGCTTCAGCCATTTGATGTCCCAGGAGATTTGTGTGCGTGTATGTGTATATGTATGGAAAGATCTGTTTGGAACTATTATTTTGACAAGACCTGAGACCAAACAGTCAAAAACAGAAAAAACAATGTGTGCAGTGTGACTTGAAGAGAGCTATAGAATTTCTAACGAACTGCTGTTTACCTGATTAGTAATTTAATCTGTACAAACATGGGGGGTAATGAAGGGGAAAGTCTCCATGCAGACAGAATAAAGGTAACACCTCTGGCTGCTGGGCATGTAACAGACTATCGAAAGGAGCAGGATTCATGCAAAGCTGATGGGGTGGTTCAGTTAAAATTTTAAAACTCTAGTGTGGACAAGAACAGTTCTGCTAGCCAACAGTGGTTAAATTTTAACTTATTCTTGGAGCTCATCATCTTCATCATACCGCTGCTAAATTTAGTATGTTAAAAGACATCTCCTGAAACTGGTGTAGCTAAAGCTTTCAGGAGTCTAAAACAAAGTAGTATAAATACTGCAGAAGGAAAAAAAAAAAAAAAAAAAAACAAAACATTTTGGGGGGAGGGACAAACTATTGTTAGAATGAAGTCTGAGATTAGCTTATCTAGTAGAGGGCTCAGATTCTCTTCTCTGTCCTCTGAGACTCTTGCATTTATTTGCACCTTTGAAAAGTAGAGAGATGATACTAAGCATTTCAGGAAGTAATGAACTTTTCATTTAGCTTTCTTAATGCAGAAGTGTTGATCATGCAGGCCTGCCTTTCAAAAGATGATACAAATAAAAAAAAAAAAAAAAAAAAAAAAAAAAAAGGTGTGAGAAAGCTCATCCCCATTCAGAGAGACCCTGAACAATTTAAGAGAAATAAACCCTGTTTTGCTCTCAGAGATTTAAAAAACCAAAAAGCCCCAACAAATCAAAAAACCCCAACAAAACCAAAAACTCTGAAGTCTTTAAAACTCTAGTTAGAAGGTTTTTTTCCATTCTCCCTGAGCATGCTTGGTAGAGGGAAGGAAAAGGCTGCTGCGACTCAGAAAAGAATAAAAGGGACAAACAAGAAGGAAATACTGGGTGTCATCTTCTGCCCTTTTCATGTGAAGGGAGAGCCAACAGACAAGAGTAGGTGTCTATAATTTTATTCTCATTACTTACACAGTCACTGCACCGTGCTACAAGTTATTAACTCACAGCATCCTATTGCATGTTGTTAGCTTTGCACAAACCTAGCAGAAAGGAACATTCTGCTTATGGTTAAACTGTTGCCATCAACACTTGCTACAATCTGGAGAACAAAACCCTTTTGTTAGAGGATGCAGTCATCATTTTTAAAAACTATATATAATTTTAGTAATCTTTAAAACTTTAGATGCTTGAATTTGAAACCATTTACAGTTAGTCTTATAAAGTTCTGCTTGTTTTTCTTCCAAAGAAAATAGCAGCGTATTGCAAAATAGGAAGGTCCTGTAGCAAAATATGTAGTTATTACTAAGTAAAGTAATCTATGAAAAACGTGTTCTAATTATGACAGTCCTGTTTCATTTCTTTGCATATAACATATTGCAGAATTGACTCAGACAAAAAACCATTTACAGTTAGTCTTATAAAGTTCTGCTTGTTTTTCTTCCAAAGAAAATAGCAGCGTATTGCAAAATAGGAAGGTCCTGTAGCAAAATATGTAGTTATTACTAAGTAAAGTAATCTATGAAAAACGTGTTCTAATTATGACAGTCCTGTTTCATTTCTTTGCATATAACATATTGCAGAATTGACTCAGACAAACTCTACACAGGTATATTCACAAAGATAAAGCAAAACAGTTTTCTGTAGTACCAAGTCAAGGAAGTTGGTGCTGTTTGGCAAGTAATTATCTGCCTCTTTAGCATTTGATGAGAGCTGACTTGAAGAGGAAGGTAGATGTGATCACTAAGCATTTGCCAATTTGCATCCTCTCCTCCTGCTTTCACACCTTCTTTCCTCCTGACTCAACTTCAGATTGGAAGATGAGGCATGTAGGGTTTATGGGAAGGTGTATATGAACAATATCACAGAACTGAAGTTCAAAAAACCTATAGCCTAACAACATCCAGAACAAGTAAGTCATGTCTGCATTAAATTTCAGGTAATTGAAGAAATAGCCTATCACTGTAGTAAAATACACAAGGAGATTATCACTTCTATAGACCAACGTCCATTATTTTAACCTGCTTGAACTCATGTGCAGGGGCTTGCAAGAACAAAGTTGATGATGTTTTTTTTTCCTGTGGTGAGTACTGATAAACCAAAAAGAGCAACATTCAAGCAGAACTACTTTTAAACACCCAGCTGTACACGCTGACCACCTCAACAAAAAGGAAAAATGAATGAAGACTACAAAGAGAAGGAAAAATACGTCCTTCTCACCGATGTCTTTGAGAACTGTTATTTAAGAGTGGCTCTTTCCAGCTGTATTAAGGTTTGTTCTTCTGGAAAAGCTGCTGAGAGTGTGATATGAAGCCCCCTATTGCAAAAGTTTACCATGTAAAATGTGCAGAGTATTTCTGAACAGTGTATTCTTATGCACTGTTTTTCCAGTGTGGTTCTTAGTGTAGCAATGTATGTACAGCCACAGTCTCAGCTAAGCATAAGATTATGAACTGGTTGCACTAGAACTGTATCTTTACACAGCAGCTCCTGCCACATCAGCTTTTGTGTCGATCCACAGCTTACTATTACTTCTATGATTTTGGTCTGCGTGCAGAATTCTTATCAGGTATTTGAGTGATGAAATAAACATCTAGTGCCAAAAACTACAGTTCATTTTAAAGAGTGTTGCCTTCAGTATTTCCATTTGTTTTCTAGGTATAGAAGTTCCCAGGAGCATATAAAATTCTTTCCAGCCAGAATTGGCTACAAACTCATTGTGTCATTAAGGGATTTACTTTGACTGGACCTTCTGTTTGCTGTTCCACTGATGACTGACAATTTCAGTAACTACACTACAACAAGGAGAATGTTAATTCATTTGTCTGGGCACTTACCCGTGTCTGTATCAACTGTGAGCATAGGTGCTGTCAATTATTCCACTGATGCATTTCTTGGAATCTATTATAAAACCTGTATTTTTATGACACCATTAGTATCAGGTTTTCTTCCCTGGTGAGTCTTTTTACTGAAATAGTCATTGTAAGATTTATTTTTTTTTTAAAGTGCTTTTATCCCTTAGACACTTATAGCTAAAAGTTGGGAGTATAGTCAAGAGAAGGAACTGTGTAACTGTAGAATGAACCAACCACCACAATGAGTACAAACTTAAATATATACAGAACATTGTCTTTAAGATGCCAGAGGATTACAACTTGTCCAGAAGAAGAGTCATGAAAAAATGCAAGTTTTGAATGTATTTACCACCTTCCATGGAGTCAATAAAATTAGTTAATATTACTTTTGGACTGCTAAAATTGCACTAGCACTCTTTTCAGGGTGTTGCTTGTGCACTGCTGAGGAGTAGTTCATGTTCTCAGGTACCTCATTTTACAGTTAACATTGCTTCTCATTCAAGACATTAAACTGCTTCAAAACAGAAACCAGTGCAATTAAGGACTGTCATAGCAACCGTCATGGGCAATTCTCATTTTTCCTCAAAGCCTTGGCTTGCACCCAGCTATAAATTTGAAACTTGATGAAAAGGCAGAGCTGCTTCACATAACTTACCTTTTGCTATAACACAGCCATCTTGTTCAAGAATCACATACGGTTTTATATTAACTGAGGAAAAAAATAGGTGTAGGTGTCCCATGAATCAGACACACTTTCAATTAAAAACAATTTTCAAAATTGTTTTTAAATAATCACCTTGATATTCTCTCTCCCTCTAATACATTCCATTGTTTTTTTTAATTAGTCTTGTGTTTCTAGCATTTAAATGATTAAGAAACAATAGTTATTCCTCTACTTATCCTTTCTGAATACAGCTATTCCAGGTGCAGAAGTTGTCAAAACGCACAAAGAATATTTAAGACATTTTAAAACTTTGATGCTGGTGACAGAGTGCACAGTATGCATTTGACTTAAGAGCATTAACAGCTTCATTTGATAACTTTATCTAACCTCAAAATTAAATTGACCAATACTGAGGCTACAGTAGATTTAACCAGATTTGCTTACAAAATAAATTACTAAACTTGAACCCAGCAGAAATCATCCCCCCCTTCCAAACACTGTCCACCTTCCACCAGCTGGAAATTGAGCTTGAAGTTACTGGCATAACATTGGTATTTTCCCCATCATATTTCTTACGTGAACTTGTAACAGAAATAGTGCAAAATAGCAAGACCTGTTGGAATAGGCAGAAAGGAATTCAAACTTTAATCTGATTGGTTTAATTTTTTTTAGCAGGAGGAAAAAGAATAAAGTTACAAGATTCTTTTAATATTTTTTCACAATGTTAAACTAAAACTGAGCTCTAGGCTACATGTGTAAGTAAATCTAGAACACAAAAGGGTTAAATAAGATCTTCTTTTAAGATACAAGAACTTAAGCTTTCTTTACGTTTAACAAACTTCACAGAACAGATACTGCAAAGGAACAACCCCCTCCCCAACTTTTTTGTTTAAAGTGAACATTGTCCATAATTCACATGAACTTTAAGTAGTGTTCTCTCAAGAGCCATCTTGAAGCCATCCGTGCACTTGTAATGAGATTAAGGAGAATATTAAGGAGGAACAAAATCGCATCTTCAGTATTAATGCAGAAAAGTCTTGTGTATCAATCAGAATGCCCATCAAATGCTATGATAGAATCTTGTAGGAAAAGAAAGTGCGTATCACAGCAGCAGCCAAACTCCGTGCTTTTTTAAACTTCTCACAGCAAATGTAAATACCACCCTTGGACAGTCCCTCTCACCGGGACCATTTCCTGAAAATGCAGCACATTGCAGAAGATTTTGCTGCTGGTTTCGTATTCTTGAATAATAACAATAAGAAAAAAACAACAGCTTGCCTTTTGGATAGCCTGCATTTTATAATGATGGGACACTTCTGATTTGCTTCATGGTTAATTAATGCTAATACAGTCAGATGCTGAGTGTGTGGAGAGACATATATATATTATTATTCTTTTTTAAATTAGTTGTCTCCTTGTTAAATGCTCCTAGCTGGCTACCAAAGTAACAATATAATTTGGCATATAAGGGGTTAGTTACCTGTAACAAGTAGAATGGAGGATGACGCATCCAAGCTTACTCACAGAATGCTGGGGTTTCGGGTTTTTCAAGGGACACACGTTACTTCACCCCTCTGCTGTTTTATATCTGCCCAGTAGTTGAAGAGGAGACAAAAATCTTTTCCTCCCCCAGGTTTTTCGTACAAATTTACCCAATGGTTAATTCCTTACTAATAGACTGAGAAACTAAATTCACTCAGGATTAAGCCGGGCCACATCGGTACAAATCCTTTTTACCTGCATAAACCCTATGTGCAGCAGGAGACATGCCGATTATGTTTGCTTTTTTGTTTCCAAACTGACAAGACTGGTGTAATTCAGTTCAGCTCAGCTCAATGTGACATACCATAATACAGAACCATAGGTCTAAACAGATCCAAAACATTCTACTCATGTAATGCTTTTCACATTCACTTGCTATACTTGCTTTGCAATAGATGCGGGCAGAGATTTTCATGAGAGCATTCAGCTGCATAGAAAGAGGGCTGATATAGCCCATTTGATTATCTCATTGACACTCTGGAAGTGAGGAACACAAACTCAATCTGATAAAGGGTGTTTTACCGGTTGTTCCCCAATACTGTTACTGAATTCTGTTTGCTACAAAATGTCCTTTTTTTTTTTTTTTTTTTTCCCCCAATATATAAGTCTAGCTACAGAAAGTCAGTCTGTAGAATCCAGCCATGGCTACTGTGCTGTGAATTAGCCTTATTTGATCAATTATCAGATACCTGCACTTAGCAAAAGGCAAACAAGAGCCAATCAGGTTTCAGCCAGTGGGAATGGCTGCACTGCTCAAGGTATGTGGAATCTGTTCACACAACTTGTACGATCTCTGTGGATGCCATGTAAAATGTATGCACCATTTACTGCTCTGGGATGGAGTTGGCTTTAAAGTGAGATCATAATTTAACGGAGAAGAAAGGGGAAAAAACAAAACAAAACCGCCAAAACCCTGACAGGTTCTTTATAGTAAGATAGATATAAAAATTTTTCGTAAGAATCTCTGTCCCCCTTTCTTTTTGGCTTCCTGGGAAGAACCAGAAAGTTGTTCCTACCCCAACAGAATCCCTGATGCTGGTGACACTGCCTAACTGAAAAGCCACACGCGATGAAGGCACGGGTGACCAGTCAGGTCTTTTGGGCTTAAGCAGCTGCAGTTGCTGCTCTTACAAATATTTCACCTCCTCAGGATTCACTAGCAGTGAAGAAGTGAATGGCTGCACATTAAACAGTTTGTCCGAAAGCCATGTGCATAGCAAACTTTTTCACCAGCTTCTAAACAACTATTTGTTTTAACTCTGCAGCTGGAATGTTTCCAGCGTAAGGCTTTTAGAGTGACTCCAGCAATAACAGAAGCCTTTGGATTTTTCTTGTTTTGTTTAAATCCACTAGCCATGCTCAAAAATAATATTTCTTCATGTTTTATTTTTTATACGGTGGCTAGCAGGCACCTTAGTAACCAGCCAGAAATCAATTTCAACCACCATCAACCCCTAAACTACAGTACCAGGACGGTTGGCTAAAGAAAGGAAACTGATTGGCTGTAGTCTGAAACTTGCCTAGTACAAGGTGTCTGGCTGACTTTGTCCTAAATAAGGCTAACATTAGTGAACTAAGAGAACAGCATTTGGTTGCAGTCTTGCACTCAGGAACATCCTTCACCAATGCGTTGGCAAGATCTCCCTACTTTCCGATCCAGTTTCACCATTTTCATAATGGCTTCCTCACGCCCACGTCCCATGTGGTCAAATGTGCAGTCATGTTGTTCAGGCAGGCGATGTAACATACAGAACACATAACCTACCGTGGAAAAGGAGAAAAAATAATACAGTTAGGGACTTGATGAAAGTGGCAGAATCTTACCTGCATCAGAAATGATGGATAATCTACTGGGGGATTCCTCAGTTCTCAGAAATTAATGCCAGCTTTAAGTAAGTTTTTACTTATCTTCCTCCTAGGGTATTAATAAATATCTGATTACTTACTGCATTTTCTTGAGTATTTATTGACGCAGTCTCAAAGCTCAAGTAGTTAGGTTTGGGGTTTTTTTTGCCATCCTCTCATCTTATAGAGGAAGCGCCCCAAATCATCTAAACTAGGTATGCCCATAGCAACAAAGCTAATGTGGTGTTTTGTTTTGTTTTTTAAAAAAGCTGATCACCTTCCCTGAAGTCTTTTCTAGTTTATGTGGAGTTAGTTATCAAGTCATGCCTCTATTGCTTCAGCTTTAGCTCCCAAGCAGGCATTCAAGTCAGAACTGTTAAACCAAAGCACATGGCTCCCTCCTCGTCCCCAGCACCCCAAGTTGGCAGTGACTGTGGGAGAGTTCACTGCTCCACTACTATTCCAGTTTTCAGAAGCTTCTCTTCATGAACTGTTCTGACAGTTTGTTATTCAGTTTTCCAGGGAGCATGTGATTCAGAAACACATGGCACTACTTTTTCCTACAGGTGAGGAGGGCATCTTCAGTAGCCACCTCCTTCTAGCCTACAAAGAAAAATCAGCTTTTGTTTTGTTTGGCCCTAACACTTTATAACAGTAAAGAAATTGCTTCAAATTTCCTACCTCTAAAATGAGTGTTACACAGTGATTAGTAGTATTACGATATTAAAGTAGGTAAAAGAGTCACACGTGGTACAGGGTCCACCATATATGAAACGAAGTACAATTATCGCCTGTGCTGCAATATTTGTCCTGCCTGATGGTGCAAAGAGCATCACTCTGCCTCTCACTGAATGCTTTACATTACTGCTGCTCCTTGAATGCTCAAAAGATATTAAAACCACAAAGTGATATTTGAGAGACAAAAAAGCATAAAAATGAGCGAATGATTGAGAGACTGTGTGCTTGTGCTCATATATATAAAAAAATAAGTGCACACATACATAAAAATGTGTGTAAAGTATTTCAAGCTCTTGGATTATAAAACATCAATTGTAGGAGAGACCAACAGGCTACCTTTATGTTAGTGTGATTGTTAAGAAAACAGAAAGGGAAAAGTATCACACATGGAATTATTAAGAAAAAAAAAAGGGAAGAAAAATTGATTTATCTCTGCTCTTTGTTTCAATAGCACCAGCAATGAAAAGACATCTCTATTGTCTGTGGCTGGCTTTGAAACTCAGTTCTAGGCACAAAACAAAAAAGGCAAGTTTTCTGTATTAGTATATGTGATTCAGAAATCTGGATGCAGATTGAATTGATATATATCTCACCCCTTGTGATCATTGCCTGCACTTCAATCTCAGTCTGGGTCATACCACACTCAAATGTGACAAATATCTTTCTTGAGGTGCCAAAAACTCAAAGCCTGATTGTTAAAATGAAAACATCCTTGGACTATAGTTTCAATGC
Organism: Podiceps cristatus; assembly: GCA_000699545.1. NCBI lineage: Eukaryota > Metazoa > Chordata > Aves > Podicipediformes > Podicipedidae > Podiceps > Podiceps cristatus. The sequence goes on from KL275401.1 coordinate 14,022, forward strand.
TGAACTGGCATGTCATTCAATTCTCTCTTACAGAAAGCATGGACTGAAGGCTTCCCTCGTTTCTTGAAATGAGATTTCAAATTACGGAACCAACGTCCACTGCAGGCACAAGAATACTCAATACCTGACTAGATAAGCTCAAAAAGCAAGTTCGTCATCTTATCTGCAATGGACATGTGAGAAGCAGATGCAAGAAACCCTGCAGATACAGACTGGGCTAAAGTCATTTCAGTCCCTTGTAGGTACAAAATGGTTTTAAATCCTGATGGTTTTATAGATCCTCTCCACATGGTTAACAAGCTTATGTAGAAATTCTATTTAATGTTATCTAAAAGAGATCTTGAACGTGTATACAATCTAATACACAACTTCAACAAGATCCTCTTGACAATTCTATAAATCTAGTAAGAAAATACATATACAACATGATTTATCACTTTTGAACATGACCTTTCAATTGCCCATCTCCTCACCTACAAAGTCTCCTGCCTTGCCTTTTGTAGATCAGTGTAACTTCATAATGTTCCCTTCTACGTCGCCACCCCACAATACAATCTATTCTGTGCTTTGACATCTTTATTTCCTTTTGAACACCTTTTAGTTCTTTTTAGAGCACCTGTTTTCATGTAGGAAAAGCTGTACTGTATGCTATTTTTATTCCAGATAAAGCATGTTATTTATTTTTTCTGTTTGTCAAGTATTTCCTTATGCATTCTTGAACAAAATTTCAAGAATTGTCCAAAAAGAATGGCAGCTGATTTTCATTTTCCCAGACTATGGGAAAAGTATTTCTAATTTCAGCAACTGAATGATCCAAACCTGTTATTCATATATCTATTTAAATATGTGCTGCTAATTAGAACTGATAATACCTAATGAAAGAATACCCAAGCACATTCTGAACATTACTAAAGATAGCTTTGCATGTATTGGCTGCTCTTATGGAGGGGGTTTATTCTTGTTGAATTAGCAATGGGGATCTTCTGGAAGTCTCATTTCCAGGAGAGACTTCAGATCTTTAGTCCCATTGATCCAAATGCCTAAATCACTTTAAAGACTGGAACTTGTATTTTTGTAGGTTTTATTCACAACTTAAAGGACTTGAATACTGTTATGTAGTAGCCAGTTGAGTGACAGCAGTTCTGAACATCTTTTCGTTAGCTCAGAGAGGATATATTCAATGAAGTTATTACTGCTACATTCACTCCTTGCTTCTTCACTAGTCTGGAAATCAGAGGGGACATTCTGTGGTCTGAGTGCGCACAAGTGCCTGACGTCATACCAAGACCACCGTTTTTTACAACAGTTCCGTTACTAACTTATATGCACTGGGGCAGAAGGCCAATCTATGTATTTCTATTTTGTTTCTTAAAACCAATCCAATTTAGAAGTGAAACCTTTTCTCCCCAGAACTCTGCTTTTATAGTTATAAAGCAGGTTAGATTAACGAACTCTTGCGGTGTATTTATTGTTTAGTTCATTATGGGAATAGTTCAAATACAGGTTGTCTCGACTAAAGGATTTTACTGAGAAATGCTTCTTTTAGCACACTATAACTAAAACCAAAATAACTTTCTGCTAAGGAAGGAGCATTGGAAAAGGGAATCCGTCTGCCAACTAAAGTTAGTTTACCCTAGTCATCAACCCAAAATATGCCAGGCTTCCACTCCAAGCATAGAAGACTTCACTCTAGTAAATGTAATAATACATCTCTCAGCATTGCAATTGTTTTCTGATGTCAGAAGTAAACTATGAATCACATACTCCTAGGGCCTCATGCAAACATCTTGGAAAAACATTATGTAGTGCCTCAAAACCTTTGAGCTCCTCTAAGCACCCCAGAAACTGCTTCAAAATATATCATCAAAAATTCACTTCCATTTCATCATCAGAGCATAAATGGCTAAAGCCATAAAGCAGTGTACCATCTCTGCCTTACCTGTACCCACACAGGTGAGTCTTTTGCATAGTACATGCAAAAAACCCATCATTCAAAGAAGTCTAAGATCACACACAAGCAACTGTGAAGTCGCTTTCATCATTCCTGAGGAATCTGCTGGGGAAAAGGCAATTGGAGAAGACAGAAAACAAAATAATCCTCCATATTCAAGACCAGAGTATACCACAGTTCTACAGTTTGCTCTGTGTGGGTGATGATGAAAAATTGTTATCGAGAGCACTGGCTTGATGGGAGTATGGAATGACAATAAGCAAATATTTTAACTAAAACCTACGTATAATTCCCAACTTTCTGTCTTCAAATTCTGAAACAGTAAGCTGCTAAAATACCAACAAAATATGTGAAGCATCAGAAACAATTCAACTAAACAGCACAATAGTCCACAACAGAAAAGCCAAGTTATAATTTTGGAGGGTCCCTGATCTTGTTAAATATCTCTTTTTCTCTTTGTTAACAAAAAGCGGTCAGGCTTTCTGAAACATGGCACAAATTACCGCAAACCTCCAATGGAGAAGCACAGCACACTGGTGGGACTACTCTGGTGGATGTCCTTGGCCAGGCATCAAGTAGCCCCAGACTCTTCCAATATGCTGCTGGGGAACGTCACACTGTGACGTAAGATACATAATAAATATAACGATCCCTGTTACGTGAACAGCATCACGATAGACAGGGAGCTCCTTTTTCCCCTGCCTCAAGATTCTGGTCCCAATCTCATTGATGAGACATTCAGAAAGCTGCTAAAGAAACACAGATCTGTTTGTTTTGTTTCTCAGTATGTTTTAAGAAGTGGTAGAAGTGCCAAACAAGCTTACTAAATATTTATACAGCTTACATGTTTACGAAGTGGCTTAAAAACATTTAAAAGTGTCTCTGTTTGAAACATCTTGATGTGTATTACTTAAAAAGTAGTTGCATGCTGCCACAAAATACCATGCAAAATCAGCGCTTCTGACGCTTTAAAATCATCTTACCTGCCCACTATTACTGCTATTTATCATTTTCATTCCCAAGTCAAAAGGCAGAAGTTCAAAGCTGGCAGAATTTGCAGCCATTTCCAGATTTTATTCAATAAACAACTTGTATTTGTATAGATACCCTATACAAAGTCTATTCAAAAGTAGTCTTAAAATGGTGTAGACTTATTCCTACGCAGAGTTCTGTGCTGTATACTTTGGCTTCTTCACATACTTCACAAGAAATCTTCCCTTTCTTGCTAATTTGAAATTCTAATAAAAAAAAAGTTCACACAGAACTTAAAAATACTCTGTAACCTTAAGAAATGAAGGTGCTGCAAAAATTTGCTACCAAAGGTGTATTATCTAACAAGGTACGTGTGAGTCTATATGCAGATTTCTGTGCAAGAATAGATTTTAACACTTATTTAAAAGGTGAACGTATCTACAGGATATCATACAACACGGCAAAACCAGGCAGATTAACCAGCAGAGAAGATTAGCTCACGCAGTGATACATGCTGCTGAGTCTAGTAATCCCCAAAGCTACGTTTATGTCTCTCTCCCATCCCTTCCAACTGGAAAGATGACTTAATGTGTGGTAAATGATACTCACAATAAAGCTATTAAAAAAGTGAGGGAGGGAAATATTTTTTAAGGTTTTCAAGACATGGAATAGGTAAGAAATGAAACAAATAGCTACCAACATACAAAACAAGATCCTAAAGACTTGTGCAATGGAGTACCTCAGAAAACACTTACTCTCTGGATTTCAATATAATCTAGCTTGTTCCTCTAATATTTTGGAGATTGTTCAAAAAGAGCATGAAGCAACAGAAGAAAGTAAAGAATGACAGGAAGCCACCTGCCTATCCGTTCCCGGGACTGGACACGCCCTAGAGACTTCCATCCTTCTCTTAGGTCAGTCATAACCTCAGGTTTCATGCTAGAAGTACGCATCTCTGACATCTGCGATGCTACATAAAATTTTATGTCTGAGACTCAAGATGCTTACGGGATGCTGCAGATTCATTTTGAATTTGTATTACTGGGTTTATGCTTAGGAGAAAAGAAGAAAGGTTTTGTTTGGTTGGTTGGTTTGGTTTTTCTTGCTCTATTTTGCTGTCTGCCACTAAGGCGGCAAAGCAATTATGTATGAGCATGCATTAGAGACAAAAATGCTATTGGTGAAAAAACTGCCCAGGAAATGAATGGAAGAAGTTGTATACAACAGAAAGATGGTATCATCTTAATCCTGTAACAGCCACCGGACAGGTATGGTTAAAGTTTCTGCAGGAATTCTTTAGACTGCAAAGTGCATTTCCAAGTTTAGTCACGTATAACCTGTGTTTCAAAGTGTCTTCTGTCTGTTTTCTTGAAGATCGTGAGCCTGAAAAGCTGCTTTAGGGACCATGTAAGAGATGCGGTTTTGCACTGCGGAGACTGCAAACAAACTACCTTTCATCCCAATTTGTGCTAATTTCAAATTCACTTTCCTATTTATCTTACTACTATACTTTCAGAGAAAGCTGTCAAACTACTTTTCCCTAC
>KL275401.1:18519-44915 GCA_000699545.1 Podiceps cristatus
GTGACACAAACTTTGAACAGAGAATTTATATCACTTGAGGACAGAGTACCTGCTGACTTTTTAGGGTTCTTTTTTTTTCTTGAATCAACATTTCTTAAGGAGGTTCTACAGTCTACTCCTCAACCTTGGAATTAAGAACAACTCAAATGAAAAAGCCTCCTCCTGGTTCTTTGAAGACAGTGTATTTGGAGTAGGAAAAATTAAGATACGGCACTGTCCTAGATTCAAGTCCTGCTTTTGCTCTAGTAGATACCAATGTCACAGAAGTAGGGAGCATCTTCAGGAACAGAACTAAAGTTTTCAGGAAATTATTTCTGAATTTCAAAGAACCCTTAATGAATCAAAGTGATAAATACAGCGTACCTGCTTTGTAATAGTAAACCGCAATTTTAAAAAGTTTGCTGTGGGTCAGGTCTTACTAAATACCACAGGTCTCAGTCAGGACCGTATCTCAGATCCACCATGTACAACAAGTAATGGTGGTTAAATCTTTTGGTTTGGACCAAGTATTTTTCTTGCTTTACAGAACACACATTAGATTAATTACTTTTGCATCACGACATCTTCACCCCACCATGGATTCATGAGTTAAGGCCAACATCTACCAGAGCCAGTCTAACGGAGCAACTTTGGTACATGATTACTCCCACAGATACAACATGCAACTCACTTCTGAACTGCTTTGTACCTCAGAAGTCACTGACCTACACATTTCATCTGCAGGCTCTCCCCCCAACTGTATACACTGTCCTCATTTTTTCGGCTGAGTTGCAACCCACAGCAGCCAGGCAGAAGCACTAGCTGTAACACTACAAGCTGACTTACCAGCTAGTGCAGGCGCTGGGTTGCCACTGTGGTGAAACGTCTACAGAACTGGGGTACATTCAGGAGGAACTGGATCACTGCTATGCTTGCAAAAGGAACATTCACTGCCATGTTTGCAGGGCTGAGAACACACTGAAAGAACAGTGCACCTCCCGTATCATTCCTACTTTCACAAGGTTATGTCCTTTAGGATGTAGGAAAATTAATCCAAAGAACAGGATATGCAGTAAAAAAGCAGAATTATGCCAAAAAGGCATCCTAGTGTCCAAGAGTAGACGCCTAATAAAGTATAGGCAAACCATAATAATAAGTAACACTACTGCAAATGGCAGTACTCTTATAAAATAAGATTTCCATAGGCTATACCAGCATATAAGGAAGTGTTCGTTTCCTACCCAGGACATTTAGATTTGAGAGTAGTGTGAAATCTTAAAAAAAGGCTCCTGAGAAAGGGCAGGTGGATGACAGAGCCATCCTAGCATAATGCAGGGCCTTGTGCAGTGTTTGACATTTTCAACAGCGCTAGATGAGTATTACTACTTCTAGAATTCTCTCTAACACCAAGCCCACCTGAGCTAATACACTCCTCCCAGAATCTGAGGATTTAATTAAAAGCCAAAGTGTACCCAGTAATTTAATTAAAATAGCAAGCAATATTGAGTGATTCAATAATGTATGTGTATCATTTTGTTTAGCCCAATGAAAATGCAGGAAAGATAAGGCTCCTAATAAAGAACGGGAATGAATAATGAAAAGGTCTATACTAACGTACCGTACATGTTGTATTAATTCTAACTGTTCTCCTGGATCTTGCATATATTTTGACTTCAAATCATCGTATGCTGAATATGATTCCAGGTGTGACTTTCAATATATTTCCTGAACTATATAATTTATGCCTTGGGTTTAAATAGCTTTCTAGAGGTTGCGCCATATTGATCCACAGTCTGACGACAGCTAGACTTGCTGGCCAAATCACTGGAGAGAAGCAGCTCTATTTATTTTAAACCTAAATGAAATTTATTTTTTGTCTTTATTCCCTATTTACACCTTATGTCCACGCTCTCTTAGATTACACATTCTGCTCCATGCGAAGTCATCTATTCCTATAGCCTCTTGCTATCTATGTCAAGAGTAATTCTTCTGCTAACCAAAGGGAATTAGAGCTCCATTCAGAAGCTGTATTTATACCATAAAGAAAAACAAATGCTTAGACCCATGTAATACACCTTTCCCTTTTTTTGGGGGTGCAAAGATTGACACAACATTTCCTGCTCCTGCTTGTTCAGAATACGGCAGGACCCCTTGTACACCACTTATGCCCATATTTGAGCAACTTTCAGCAACTCAGGAACATTTAACAGCTGTGAACACTTCTGTAGGTAAACATTTTCAATTCACATAAAGATACAGTTAAATAAATATATTACTTTTAAAAATCTACTGAAGAAAATACTATACTGATTGGAGTAGATGGAGTAGCTGACTTTTAGAGGTCCCTTCCAGTCTGGATTATTCTATTCCATATCCATACATACAGTTTTCCAGGTCTTGAAACTTTCCTCCAAGGCCAGAAATACTTAACATCAAAAGCCCCTGACACAGACTAATTTTTTTTTTTTTTTTTTTTTTAACTTTTGGTGAAAACTGATGCATACTGATTTTTACGCCATTTTCTTAGAAGGTACACAGCAGCCCCAGCAGAGAAACAGGTAGTCTCAAGCACCAATACCTAGCTTTAACACATTCTTATAAGTTAGATATGGAATTTAAGACTACAGGTGGCATTTTCCTTTCGGTAATGTTTAGTCTGTAGGGGGAAAAAAAAAACCCCTCTAGTTCCTGGAAAGAATCCCAACTTTTCAAGGCAAATTCTGACAATTCCTTTCAATACCCTTTTTCTCCTCCCAGTTCTGATGCAGCAATTGGTGTGCTGCTTTTTCCCCCCTTCTTCCCATGAAGAATTTAGACCTTCACCAAAAAATCCACTGGGCATCAATCCTCCCTACCTAAGCCTTCCTTCATGGCCAGTTGAACTAGCTGGTGCTATTGCTTCAGGATTTGTCAGATGATGACAGCGTATTTTTGGGCCTTCTGTGTTTCCTTCAAATATCACGCACGTTAGTAAAATCAGTACTTGTGTGCGTAGCTATTTGTTAACGCCCGGGCAAGCATGTTTGAATCACTTTGAGGGGGACGCTTTCTAGGCAGTGTCTTTCCTTCTGAGAACAGGCTGCAGCAGCCTCCTGCTGACCAGCAGAAGCTTTCCAAGTGCACTGCTGAAGCTGTAATGTGTGCCTGTGAGCCTCTGGATAAATAAGAACGCTGTAAAGAAACAATTTTGATTAGAAAGCGTAGAGCGCTTTAACCTTCAAAAATGTTTCCTTTAACGTCTGGCAGGTAGGTGGCTATTATCTTCATTTCTCTGATAAGAAAAAAATGACTCAGAGTGAGCAAATTACTTCCCTAAAGGTACTGAAAGAAACGGACCTGGAAATAAGCTAGTCTCAGCTAGATTTTTATGTTCAAGTTCACTAGACCATGTGTCTCGTGCATATAAGACAACCAAAAACTGCATCATCTTTTACTTTATGCGTATGCTGTTTTCTCTGTAACCACAGTACAGGTATGTATGGAAGAAGAGACCTAATGTGACATACCAACAAAGTGCTTTGTTTTTTCCTCTAGTTTTTTTTCCTCTGTTTTTTCCTGTAGTTTCCATGTGAAAACCACCTGAAGGTTATATACTGAAGGACTTGCCACATCAGTAGTGTCAAAATAAAACCTCTTTGTTCTTTTGTTTTTGAAAGGAACATGCTAACTTGTTTTATTTAAGGAGAACTCAAGGACTCAATAGACCGACTGACCCATTTCAATTACATGTACTGACTGGGATTATAGGAAGGTAACTAACAGGCTCAGTATACATTACTAAATCAAGTATACATCACTACATCTGCCTGTTGCAGAACTGTAGGTAGCCCGGTGGAAGCAGTCAAAATCAGCACATGCTGTAAGCAACCCCCGTTAGTTGAACAAGCTGGGAGAACATACTACAGCCTTTTCAAACTGTATTTCATGATTCCTAATTAAAAGCAGACCATGAACTCCATTTACACTTTTAAAGCTGTAGACAGCTTTTCTAAAGCCTAGATACTGAAGTGTTTTTCAGGGTCCTATTTTGGAACCCATGATACACCAATTAGTCACCTGCTTTTAACTGTTTAATTTCTAGTATTTTTTGAATACATATCACTCAGAGACTAACATTAGTTAACAGCTCCTATCAATTAAATTACAGTCTTGGGATAACATCTTTGTAAATTACAACGAGAAAAAAAACAACCCTTCAATAGGTTTTCTTTCTCTTTTTCTTAAAATACTTCTAGCAGCATAAGCGAAGATGCTAGGCATTACTGGGGTGGCTGAGGCAGAAGTACTCTTCTGGGAGCAGCTCTCTTAGGAGAAGAGTCAACGGAAGGCAGCTGAATAAGGTGCGTCTTCAGGCCTGGCAGAAAAACTTGCCAGAGTATGTAACCAGTTACTAATAAGATGTATTTTTCCTTTAATACTTACTGAACTGGTTGACTCAATCTCCAGAAGCAGTGCGCATATTTAATTTTAAGCAATGTAAGTACATCTGTTATACCAACACATAATCATGTCCTGAAGTCATTTTAGTTTGTAGCAGGTACACCTAAAGAGTGAATTTACCAGTGCCATTACAAATTCTTCTCCACAGAAAAATGTTCCATGAAAATGGAACCATGCTTTAATATTTTACTGAGTTTTAAGAGAAATACTAGTTTCAATAAATGTTGGACTAAGATGAAGAAGTTGTCAGGGCTTCCCCCCCAAATTCAACTTTGTATTTTTCTTCCTGTCCTTCTGAAGACAATTTAGAAATTAACTAAGTAAATCAAATCATTCCAAATTTACTCTGCCACGATCCAAACAAGTGCCTCATCTCCTGTGTTTATGAACAAGCAGCCCTGTTATACAAGTTAAGAATCTGCAGCTGTTTTTCTTCCACCTGTTTTATTACTGAATCACAGTGAGACTTGCTGCCATAGTACCTGTAAAAAAGGTACATCCTCTTCTGCCTGAACACATTTTGTTTCTGATGGCTAACAAAAATGCTCAGTGCTTGATATGTCTGTCCTCCTCTTCCTCTTACCTGTCTGCTTAGCAGAAGATAAGAGCAGGATAAAGCAAGAGACACCTAAATAATCCCAAGAAAAGAATGCCACCAAATTATCACAATTTATACAGAACTAAATTAAAAAAGGGGATGTGGAAAAATAAGCATAGTAACACACCAGAACGCTCTCTTTTATACTTATTAACTACGTTTATGTGTTTGTGTGTGTGTGTGTATATATATATATATATATATATATATGCACACATGCCTGTATGTACATGAGACAAGTTCCTGAAATATCTTAGAGGTATGTTTGCCAAATATTTTTTAAAAGTTTTGTTCCTGTCCCTGCTGAGATTACAGATTTTTACAACCTGTTTACAATGCTTTCTCATGGTGGTTGGATCTCCTTTAATCTGCATTTACTCATTAATGTTTTAATGTCCTTTCCATTGTTTATATATAGAAAATTTGGCAAGCACCAGGTTATCTTTAGAATGCACCAGACTTAAGTCAGGAGATGGTTTAGGATGTAGGACATCTTGTAAGATACAGTCCCAGTGTTTTTTTAACATTTTTCTAGTGCAAGATAAATGTCTTCCCCATGGGTTTATTCCCTCATCACCTTAAGGTTAGCTTTCCTTTGAGCTACTTTTTTTTCAAATGACTTCTCAAATTTGTAATTTTGTTCCCATGAGTAACTTCCTTCATGATCACTGGTCACATGCAAAGGAATGTGATGCACTGATACCTGTACAGAAATGAATCTGAACACTTCAAATGCATTTTTTGATAGATGTTTTTGATAAGCTGTCTTAAATAAGTTTTTTTCCCCTATTTTGATAGTCAACCAGAGTACCTCTGTTTCTTTCAATGATTCCTTTCATCTACTTAATAGGCAGTTGTAATTGCCTGTCCCATTGCCCCTATTTTTTCTGTTTGTTTTCAATGTAGTTAAACATTCATTTACATGTTTCTCTCCCCTCTAGGCAAGTAATCTTAAGATTACTCAAACACTTAGTTTGTTGCTTTACCTCTCTATTTTATGCTTTCACAGTTCAGCTTCTCCTTTTTCCTATATGAATGAATATGTCATCTAAGCCAACTGTACTATGCAACATGTACATCTCATACTACTTTATTTTCCATTCTTCCCATCCCCTCCTCTAATCTAAGAATGCAGAATCTTCAGTGTTTTTATGCATTAACCTTACAAGAAACAAGCCACAAAGTAGTTGGGTACAAATTGAATTATCTATTCAGACATGTTAATTTTCTGTGTTGCTAAGCTGTAGCAAAGCAGCTTGCTACTAAACTTGTTAGAGCTAGAAACCATTTTATCAAGACAATCTTACCCGCTTTCATCACATCTTGATGAGGCATTTCACCAGCTTCTAATAAAAATTTAACATGGTATTTATCCAGTTTGCATTAAAGTCACATTCAGCACCATCTCTGAGATGCCCAGCAGAGGCCCAAAGACTAAAATCTGTGTCCTTGTAGAGACATGCTTTAGTAGTTGAATCTCAGTCACAGTGAGCAGTGGACAGTGATTATGTGGATACAGTTATATCCACATAAAGTTCCTAACTAATTAGGAAGGAAAGTTATGTGAGCTTATAAAGGAGCAGTCTGCAGTGTGCTCCAACAACGTGCCAGGCCCTCATTCCATGCATTCAGCCCCACGAGGCAGCACTCTGGCCAACCGGCAAAGTTAGACTCTTGTTTCCTGACTCAACGTCTTGCCACGGTAAAGGCCGCTCGTGAATGTGCATCCCTTCAAACCAGGAAACAGACAAACAACAATACTTGCCAACATTCGCAAATAAAAACTGCAAAACAACATATTTTCCCTTCACCCATGCCTGGGGTTAGTAGCTACTGCAGAATCTCCATCAAGAGCAGCATTGAATAGATACCTGTTCAAGTCTGTCCACATTCTGGGAAATTAAAACTGGTTAAAACACAACCTAGGCCAGTAAAACTCCAAGAAAATCTCTTCTGTTCACTCAGGCAAGAAATACCACTAACAACCATTTGATCAGATTGCACCACAACTAAGCTTTTTTAATACAGCCTGATCAAACCGGAAGGTTTCGGTATCTTCCCATCCTACTAAGCATCTATTCTGGCCAAAGAACACACCAAAAGTTGAAATTCCTCCCCGAGAAGCACACAAACAAATCAGCACTGTCTCTCGAAGGCACTGCTACTGGAGGCAGAAGACAGGCGGACCTTCCAGCGCCCCTTATCTCGGCCCCACTGATTGCCAAGAATTTGCATAGGCTGAGCCTGAGCTACAGACTGTCCACTGGGATGTGGCCTAGAAATCGCGCACCGTTCTACACAAAAGCTGCTGAAGAGCTGGCACACTGCACTACTTCTTCTTTAATTGCTAACTAAGACTGGATCTAGCACAACAGATGTGAAACTCCTTTACTGATCATCTAGAATATCCTTATGCATCTTATGTAATTCCAACAATATTAAAGGCCACTGCAGACTTCTGGGTGCTGGCTTTAGACGGCAAATGATACCGGAATTACTTTTTGCTGTAAAATACTAAGCCTCTGCAACAAAATTAAGCTATGCTTTCTCTACAAATAATTTCTATGGCTTAGAAGTTCACAGCTTTGTAACCATCTTTTAAAAACATACACAACTTTATTTAGTAGCGATATACCTCTAGTCAAGTAATTAAGGTCTATAGCATAATGTGCAAATAATCAACCTGCCTTTGTCTAAAATACATTTCCAGAACTCTGTGTTATATAGCTCCTTTCACTCACAAATTTGGTGCTCTGAATTTTAAAGTAAGTTTGTGGTAACCATTTGCTTCTCACATCAGTGAAACGACAACTTAATTTTCAGATGAAGGATCATAGTTGATTGATTTTGAACTGCTTACACTTCCAGAAATGCTGTAATAGAATGTAACTTGAAGAATATGATTCCTGTAATTCCTGATAACTGCCTACTAAATCTAATATTAAATAAATACATTATTTCAATACAATCGTTATCCATCATAAGACACTAAACTATTGAAAGGCCCATCCAAAACTTGAGAAGATCGCTGTCTCGGAAACAAGCCTAGGAACTGTCAGAGGAAGCTGGTTTTGTTCTAGTAGTGTCAATTTAAAGGTTAGCCGGTCAGAGAGGCACAAAATGAGAATTCATTTTAAAATTTCTCTTTCTCGCTGAAGCTTGCAAAGTGCCTCAGCAATTAACAATTCCTATCACTTCTCCCAGTTCCCCGTGTGAAAAGGCTCAGAACTCGTCTTACAAATTGCTCTTTTGAAGATCAAAGGGAAACTGAATTTGTCTGTGTGCGCTCTGGCTGAGCTTGTAATTTACTGGAACTTTCAGAGGAGGCTTGGAAGCAGCTGGTTTGACAGCCCCAGGGTACAGGATTCAGGGGAGCTCTGTGACTCTTCCCTTCTGAGTTCCTTCCTTGCCTTTAATTGGCACCTCATTAGCAATTAATGAAAATGACATCCTCTGTTCTTCCTGCTCCAGGCACAGAACACTACAAAAAGGCCCATCACAATTCATAACACATTCAATTTATATAGCAATGGCTCTTAAGCATTATTTATGAGATGTGAATTTCTTGTCAGCAGTTAATACCTTGTACAGAGCGGAAGCAGAATGAAAAAAGATCTTGAGAGTACGCATGTATGTGCATATGAAAATAAACAAATCTTTCCACAGCAGAAAAATGTGGCTGAATTTGAAGAACCCTTACTGGAACTCCCTTCTCAGTAGTGAATTGTTTTTCTTCATGGCAAAGCCCTGCAGCACTGTCAAATCTGTCTAAAAGTCTACGTAGTGTTGGAGGAATGAGCTCAGCAGCATCACCTCTCTCTGGTCAGGTCTTACAGGAGCCAGTAGAGCCAAAGGTCTTTGCCAAAGATCTCCAGATTTGGTGTAAAGAAGCAGCCCACTCTCTCTGTCCCCTTTTAAAAAGGGTGTGTCCCAGTTATACTGGATTAACATTTGCAGCTATGTCTATATTAAAATATTGTCCATAGATTTTTTTCTTTCCACTATGTCTCACTAAAAGTCTCATTGGAAGAATCACTGGGATACATCAGCATAAAAGATGGTTTCTGGTACTTTTAACATTAGGACAATAAGATGTGTAACAGCAAACAATACAATTGCTGTTCTGTGGAGTCTTAAGGAGTTAATTTGGATTTTAATAACAGTGTTTCAGACACAGCTTTGGAGCAACGTAATATTTATATGGTTAATCCTTTTTATTTACATCCAAGCAAACATACATTTGTCCTTCTAAAGATCCTATCTGCCTTTTTATCAGATTCTGGCTCTCAGAATTTCTTTTAATGTTTAAAGTTGAGGGGTTTCCACATTTTTTCCCATTGCTTCAGCTAAGGATTAAGATGCCAAGGATTTAATAGCAGTGGTTTGAAGTCCAGATCAATTGGATCAATTGACCAATGCTTATTTTCTACCAGTTTTCCAACACTTCCAGTTAAAAACACATCATTACCTGTGCTTCACATTATGAGGGAAACATTTGTCATCCAGTTTAGGAAAAAAAAAAAAGTAAAAGAAGTCCTGCCTTAAAAACATTACTAATAAATAAAAAGTTACTTTCAATTTCATTGCTCATACATAGCTCCAATTTTGCAGAACACAGGAAAGATTAAGAACATAACCGCTAAGTCATCTTTTCACCAGTTCTCCTGAAACTTGTAAAACACTCTTGGTCCCAACATTAGGGAGAATTTTTCTACTTCAGTCAGGTACCTGTGAGCAGCCTCATTCATCTGATATGTGAGAGCAGCAGACCAAGAGCAGAAGCTCCTGCCTCTGCCAAGCTGAGCATAAAAAAACGTACCAAACTGTGTCGTTGATAGTCCTGAATCCTTTGGGTTGATAAACATCTTACTGGATACTTCAAAGTATCCAGACACATGATTTCCATAACAAGAATTTCGACATTACAGATTTTGATTTTATGTTTGGTGCCTTCACAGATCTGTGGCAGTACTCCAATACCTGCAACAAAGCCTGTTTCACGTCCGAAAGAGCACCAACAACAGTCATCTCTGATGGCTGCAGACCGACAGACACTGAAGAAACAAAGGATAACGTGGAATCTTTGCACCTTCCTACCTCTTCACTTAATATTAGGTATTCAGTATAGAATTCACTAACTGGGAGTTTGTAACTAGCTTAGCCAATCCTTTCTCTCCCCACTGCCGCTGAGAAGGACATGTCTTCTATCCAGAAAAAATTTTAATACATGTTCCACATTCCACAGCTGTAATGTGAACTACACCTATAGTCTATGCAAATCCTATGGAAATGATCCCCCTGCTGTGACACAATGAAGTAACTGAACAAACTTCTCCAAATGTATCAATGCAAGCAACGGCCAGAGAGTGCAAGTCTAAGCTTTCAGTACATGATTATATAAAAAAATAATTAGCAGGTAGAACTACCATAAGCAGTATCACTGGGTCTGATCAGCGCATTTAAACCAGTTATGAACACAGTTGTTCCATGAAGGAGAGAGCATCTCCTCTGGAATCTAGTCACATCAATTCTTCTTTCAGAAAAATTATTTGCACGTAATATGAAATCCCAAATTAGCTGTCTGCATGAGATTATCAGCTTCAATTCAATTAGCTGAACAGTGTCATCAGCTTTGGAAAAGTTAGGTCGGATGATTTTAAGTGTACGGTGAACAACAAGTCTTGCCCAACAACAGCCAACTGTGAGAATGAAACCATTGTCAGTTAGAGGGCTTTTTGGTTTTAACTTTTTAATAATAATGTAATTATAAAATGCAGCCTGTAGATGCTGACCTATGTTCCTTTAAGCTCCATGAAAACCTTGTCATCTTTGCATATTTACTGATGCGCTTTGTGTTTCTTCTCCTGTCAAGTGGGTATGACACTCTACCACCTTACAGGGGCTTCTGAAGCTAAATTCATTAACATCTGAGATCTCTTGAGACAAGACGGTCCATCAAGGCTAAGGTTTTAAAGGGGAAATTAGACAGGAACTAATTATAACTTTTTGCTACCAGTGGAAGCTCTAGCTTCCATTTAAAGTATCTTTGAAAGATATAAAATGCAAGTGTTCTCTGTATTTCCACCTCTGGTACAGATCTGAGCATGGCTGCGTTAGAAAGCCGGACGCTACTGACAAGCGGTACTCACCACAGCGACATGATCCCAGTTCCTGCTGTACTAGCTCCAGTTTTGTTTGGCACTGGAAGCATCGGCGTCTACTCTTCTGTTTGGATCGACTGGTTTCTTCAGGCCTGTCATTACTGTCATCCAGTAGCCGTGGCCGTTTCACAGGAGAAGCCTCACTCTCCGACTGTGAATCTGTTGTATTCACAACAAATATTTTAGGAAAAATATTAGAACTTCCTTACTGAGGCATCCCTTTGGGCAGACTGAAGGTATATTGCTTTCAGCTGGGGTCACCACCAAGCAGCGTGATACTTCCCATTCTACTGCACATACACATTTTCTTAACAATCAAAATGAGCATCAAGTAAAGGACAAATTATCTTTGTTGCCTGTAAGAACCCTCCTGCTGGCAATACTGAATAGAAAACGATCTGATTAGCTTCCTTCCAGCCACCGCTGGGTCACAGACAGATACACGTAGAGTACACCCCATCCTGAACAACCGCAGGCGTCAGCTGCCATCTCATTTTGTTCCTCCTGTGTGCCGCCTGCGTTCTCCCTGCACAACCTAACTGCAGTCGGCTGCTGATGAAAAACAACCGAATGCAGGTTCGACCTATTTCCTCCCTGGGCAGGAGGGAGATTTTTAAGGCACAGCATGTAAACTATATCTCTTATGACTGGAGGCGGTACATGAAAGCACCATACCATGCTTCCCTCTCTTTCCACACGGATAACAATTTAAATGTAAATTAGTATACACCAACAATACAAACCCAAACAAAGTAAGCCCAACCTGTACATGTACGCTATAAATTCAAGGCATTCAGCTATTTTTAAAGAATTAGTCAGAATACTGTTTGCATTAACAACTTTATAAATTTCAGCTTATAAGAAAATAGTGTGTAGAAAACCTTAGGAAGTTAAAATTTGGTGGAGTTTTTGGTTTAGTTTATTTTACAATGGAGAGTATATTGACCAGGGCTCTAGAGCAGCACATGAAAGGCACATTACTGACTGTAACGAGGGATTCTCAAGCCTTATTTTTGTGGCATGTGGATTTCCGTAGATCTGCCACTCTGCAATCAGAGTCAGGACAGGCTAGAAAAGACATTTTCCCTTCCCAAACCTGTGGGAAAGGAAGCTATTACTGCAGTCAGTCAGCATTCTAGTGCAAGACGGTGATCAAGAAAAAAACAAAACAAACCAAAAAACCCCCAACACATTATTCAGTTATATCCATTTTGAAAGGACGTTAATCCAACTAATAACAAGACAACTGTATCTTTTTGGCAGGACAGTAGCCTATTGAGCATGTTTTTATCTTTGCGTGGTGTCCTGTGCTTATGGGAAACATGTCTACTCTGTGTTAGATGTCCTGCATTAACCAGGAAAAGAGAAATGCCGTGGCTAAGACATTGTCCATATCCTTGCTATTTCAATTATCTTATCTGATCCACTGCTTATCAACATCATGACTTTCCTTGACCAAATACCTGCTGAAGTCAGACTCGGAATACCTGCTAGCCTCTCCCTCGAGGTATGCTCCATTAACTTTCCCTGGTTCCTCACATGCAGTATAAACTAACCCACTTCTCCTAGCTGTGTTTCAGACCTTGTCTCAGTGTTTTTCCAGTTGTGGGAGTCCAATATTACAGCCAATACAAATACACAACCTTGTCTTGTGTCTACTTTATTTCTCTTATACTGTTCTTAGGATATGTTGAAAGCGCACCTGGCTTTTCAATAAGTACAAAGTCCCCGCATCTCACATTTAAGAGAAAAGTGAGCTGCTTTCTGCATGGTATACAGGTGATAAGTTTTTATTAAGCTGTAATAACTTTAGCTGATGCGTGCCTCAATACAGCCTTCTTTTTGATCAATGTCATTGATTACAACTTACACCTTACAAAATACATCTATTAGGCCTAAACTAATGTTCAGAACATAACATACTCCACCTCTGCATGCCTGGCTGTGCAGGAGCCTTGACAAGGAAAATAAAGTAGTACATAATGAATTAATACAGTTATGGAACAACTAGTTCTGTCTTAAATTAAATCTCTGCAGAAGATGATCCAAGAGACAGATTCTCTGAACAGACTGCAGAGATCCTGACTCATACTCCGAGCCAACAGTCCTGTCACACAGACCCTTGTTCTCACAGCCCCTCGAAGAGCAGGCTAGCCTTGAATGCAGCAGGGCGCATCGGCAACGTGCAGTGCGTGTGCCGCGACCTGGCTGACTCGGGGTGCAGGAGAAATCTGTTCCAGCCCACCTCGTTGCCAAAGATGGGGAATACATGATTTGTAGTTTATTCATTACTCAGAGAAACAGATACAGCGTTATTTTGAAACAGCTACCTCCCACACATCTTTTCTCTTGGAAACATAAACCATTCTGGTACTTCTCAGAAGCGAATTTGGCATTCTGAATGAAGCCGATGGAAACCACAGTGGTCTGCTTACAGTAAAGTCCAAATAAGGGATTCATGTGCATGAGTCAGCCAGTGTCTCATCAGTTAATGAAGCCATGTGGCTTAATGAGAAAAATACCTACTCCAAGTCAGGCTAGTAGTCCTATAATTAAAATATTTAATTATACATTTCCTGTTAATTGGTAATGACTAACTGAATATTAACGTAAGTTGGTTAAAATGATAGAAATGAAAATTTAGGTATTTTAAAAAATGAGACACCTATCTTTTTGCCATAAATTAAACAGTGTTAACACCAAGATAAACTTGGCCTGACTCTCAGGGACAGTACCAGCTATCTGATCACTGACTGCACAGCGCCTTGAACATGCGAGCAGGAGCTAATACTCATTACAAACCAGACCAATAGTACCCATGCTTACATCTTCTCACAGGCCAATACAAAGAGAGAGAAAGCACAGACCAGAAATCAGAACTTTTAGATCCAGTCCTGCATGCATTTCTCCCAGATCACGTTGCCTTCCACAATACTGACAGAAACAATATAGTACACAAAATAAATCTTCCAGCATCTGGAATCTTGCAACACTAAACTTCAGAGTTCTGACAGCAAAAGGAAATTGTCGTGTATCGCTTTACTACCTGGATTGCAGAGGGGAAAAAAAAAAAAAAAAGACCACAACAAACCAAGCCAAATTAAACAAAAAAACCCGCTAGGAACAGGATGAAGTGCTGCAACTAGACTCAAAAGTAAATCCTCCGTGTGAACTACTGATCAAAAATGGCTGCAGAGGATTCTTTCAGCCAGTGACTGACAGTGGCTTTCCTTAGAAGGATGGTTCGTGTAATAAGAGCTACTTCTTGCTTTGCTTTTAAAATCCATTTTCCACAGTCAACTTGCATTTTAGCATTACAGTTAAACCAACACATACCCACTCTGTTTTCCTTTTACCTCTAGATGTCAAAAATCATAAAACTTTTTGTAAAAATGAAAAAACAACAATAAAGATGAGACACCCCCAAAATTTCAAAGAAATTGCTCAGCAGAGTAACTGCCATTGACGCTCTCCCATTGCAATTTGAATTCAGAGTTAAGAAATAAGGATTCTTCTAACATATATCTGATAGTGGAGATCCTTCTAATTGTTGTGACTAACAAACTCCCATTTGAAATGAGAGAACAAAGTAATTCATCTGAGCAAGACTGAAACCGGAGGCTTCTTGCTTCCAAGCAGAGTAGTGTTCTTAAAAATTCTGTTACCTCTTGGACAGAAACTCTGATTTGTTCTTACTGTCACTGTTCTCGTCTTCATTACTCAAGTTCTCCCCTCAAAATTTTCCAAATAAATGGTGTTACAGCTGTCAGAGCTGAATCGCACTCTCCTGCTGTGGAGGAGTTCCCAGGCTTCACTAACAATTGTGATGGCCCTTTCATGGCAGTTTGGGGAGAGGGTAGGAAGCTTTAAGAACAGCAGAGATGTGGGCTGAGAAAATGTAACAGGGAAGGAGGAAGGAAGGGAGAGACGGGAGAGTCATAAGAGAAAGAGGAGCCCTCTGCTGCTGCTTGCTTCAGGAGTCAGATGCATCTGTTTAATCTCTGGTTTGATGACAGCTTTGGAGGCACTCGGTCAGGTGTTGGGTTTCTTTTGACAAAGAACCCATCTCACTGACAGACTGACATTTACGATCTCAGCTGCCTGTGCAAACACCAGTAAGAGCAATAATTAATGAACCCTCAAACATCGCTGCCATCTCCTCTGAAACTATTTTAAAAGGAGCTTGAGCTGTTAAAACCTCTGTCCATGAAGAAACTCGCATGGTGACAGACAATAACAAGGTAACAGGGATTAACTAAAGTTTAAGCAATATCTTGTTGCCAATTTCTATTCCCCCCCCCCACCCCTCATTGCTCCATTTTTAGATGAGAGATCACTTAATTCCCTGGCATGTTGACCATGCATTAGAAACTTCATCTAGAGGAAACTGCCTCTTTACAAATCTTTCCTATCACATTTACCAAAATCATCTCTTCTACTTCAAATGAACCTAAAACTAACACAGTTGTTCCAAACCCCATTTGCTTGTTGATTATTAATGAAGAGACAGAAATTCAAGATTAACACCTTATGAACCAAGTTTGACAACTGTGACCACCTCAGTTCCTCCCTGTTGCTGTATAATGCTGTGGAAACAGTTATTTTAAAACTCTGATATTTAAATTGAGATCAACATCTCATGTCCTCACACAATCAAGAGTGCATCTCAAAGCTGTGTCAGAAACCTAAGCGCACACCTCTTTGGGAGCACTCGTGCTCATAAGAAATTAATTTCTTTTGTGAATTTTTTCTTAACACACTACAGACAGATGTCTCAAGAATTCTTACATAAGCCTGTTGGTAACATTTAACCACACAATCTCTTCTCTAGTATTATCGCAGTGCACTTAGCATCACCATTTTACTGATTTATTCCCCCCCAAGTTTAAATGCAATCGCACTAAAACTCATTGTCCCTATACAATGTGGAGTAGGGAGACTGTACAGGAACAGTCCCTATAGAACTCAAGTCCTGTCAGCCCCTTCTTTGCCTTAGGAGGCTCCCTGTGAAATCACTCTGGAAACTAAAAATAACCCCCAGAAGTTGTGTTCCCGAAGTTTTTAGTTCTCATCAATTACCAAAACCATTCAACAGTAGTTGTTTCCCACATTAATAAGTAAAAACAGCCAACAACCCCCCCCCCCAACTTCTAGCCTAGCTGTTTGAGATACATAATTGAAAGAGTTGCTGCAAGATGTTCCAAATGCGAAACATTACTGATGTTCTTCAAACTCTGCCAGCAAAACTCTCCTTCCCCCTTTTCCATAGAGATTAAGAAAAAGGCTTCCGCTACAGTGACTTAAAGTGTTGGGTTTGTTTAATGAACACTAAAAAACCAGCAAAAAATTAAAAAATTAGCATGTATGTTGCTTTGAGCATGAGCATTATTTTTGAGCTCAACGATAGCGTGGCTTAATTTCCCCAGGAGAGCTGGCAGGCATGATGCACATTGCATGTGTGCAAGGAAAGAAGAGGCGAGTGCGTGCAGTACAAGCACTTTGCTAGCACCGTGAGAACAGGCATTTGTAAGACACAGAGGGGAACACCGCAGAGCATCACAGAAGTTGCGGACGTGGCTAACTGACAGCATGTCTTAACAGCGCACAAGGACACCGCTATACTTAAGCAAATATGCTGCGTAACAGCATAGACACCTGAATTTCCGTAGAGCTAACACAACTAAGAGAGCCTGGGGGCTCTGGCTGACTTGAACCCATAACAAGTTGAAACACGGGCAAGGCAAGGTGGGTCCCTCGGCCACCGGTCGCCCCCAGAAGCGGCCTGGCCCAATGCGGAGGGGTCAGCCACAGCTAAAGGTTACTTCCAGAGGGACACTGACCTGCGTCGTGTCACACATGCAACCCCTCCAAGTACTAAGCTGCCAGTTCTCAAAACCTGCACATGGGTTTAGTTTGTTTGAGACCTTGATACCTCTGTGGAATTTGATTAAAATAATCCAAGAGATTCAGAAGCTATTGCAGGACAAACTATGGGGGCCTTGTTTTCTTAGGAAACCAGGCAACTGCCCTCCCATTGGTTAACGTGTATCAACCTAGTTTGTGTTCATTACCAAACTTCAAAACTTAACACTCACTAGTTAAACTTTTATATATATGCGTGAATGAGTATTAATGCATATATTGCTGCTAGCATACAAACTCAGGAAGAGAAAAAAATGTGGGAGCATAACCATATAATTCTAGTAACATTCCATTTATACATAAGAAAACACTTTTTTTCCTGCAGGGGAGACCCGACACTGGCACAGGTTGCCCAGGGGGGTTGTGGAGGCTCCAACCTCAGAGGAGCTCAAAGCCCGACGGGACACGGTGCCTGGCCTGCTCTAGGCGACCCTGCTCTGAGCGGGTGGGTTGGACCAGACGGTCTCCAGGGGCCCCTTCCACCCCCAGCCTTTCTGTAATTCTGAGAGTCGTGGATGGGAAAACAAAAGAAAAAAAATAATTATTTACTAATTCCTTCCTATCTCTCACATTTTTTGTTTTCCTATGAACCTTTATTGTCAGTACTATCATCCGTCAAAAGGAAGCAGACTGTACTGCAGTGTAACTTAATGAGGCTATTAACTACCGTCTCTAATGAAGCGGAAGAGACCAATCTAGTGCCAGTAACCCAGATGAATGAAATGCACGTTGAAAATTGTATGGCAAATAGTGAACTACATAGGCTACTGCATGCATTTTAGCTAAGTTATAATTAGAAAAAGTGGGAAAATGCCTATTATCCTTTCTTGTCAATAAATGTCATAATTGCTAAATTAAGAGAAAAGCTGATTAGTTTTCATCTCATATTTAGGCCCCTGTACTAATCTGTTTTATAGTTAAATTCTTGCATTACTCCACCCTGTAACACTCTGATGGCAGCATGTCTTTAGTTAATGGAAATGTTCATTTATTTCTTAAATATTTTTACTTATGCACCCAACTTATTCAAACAAGTACATATTTAAATGTATTCAGGCACCTGTACTGTACAGTTCCTTTGATGGATTAACTTAGTTGAAACCTTTCCTAAGGCGATGGCCACCCCTGTTGCTGCTGACTGAAAGAGGACCTTGTTTATTTAGAAACTAGGCGAGCGCGGTTCCTTTCCCGAACCACAGCCATGTCTGCAAACCTCGGGAGCCCACAACAACAGCCGCGTTTGCGAAGGGAGAGCAGGCTGGACAGCCCTGCTGAGCCCTTGGCCCGGGGCTTGCTGCCCATCTCTCCCGACGAGGGTGAACTGCTGACGAACGTGGTTAAAAACAGCTGCTGGCAGCAAAATCATACACAGAGAGCGACTGCGAGTGTGCGCAGGCACAAGGCAGAGTTCCAGTTGTCTTGATTACTGGGGACAATTTATGCAGTATAGAAGCTTGATACTATTCTAAAGGTGTTAAGGGATGCTGCTGTTTTTTGGTTTTGTTTTGGTTGGTTGTTTTTTTTTTTTTGCTGTTGTTGTTTTTTGTTTTTTTTCTTGGTAGCTGACAAACAGCATCTCAAGCCCCTCATATATTCAGACTCTTAAAAAGAACCAACCTTAAAAAGGCCAGAAGAAAGAAAAGGCCACAACACTAAACTCACTACAAATAAACCAAACCAAACCCCACCACCAATTTACAGGTGTCAATTTGAACCTATTTTCTCGTTATTAAATTATGTATTTTAGCAGCATAGAGTTATGGTTGGGAGAGGAACAAAGGCAGATTCTGGTGACAGCTAAAGTTGCAGAACAAATGATATCTTAAGTGGCCTAAATAATCAGAACAGGATTATTAAGTGAAGGTCTAATACACAAATACAGATAGCTAAACAGAAGAACAGAAAGACAAGAAAGAAGAGAAGTTTAACACAGGAATATACATGACAAAAGAGTTACGAAGGCAAATCATGAACACCCTGGCCATCGCACAGTACCTGAAGATTACTTGTGGGTATTCAAACACCTATATTTACATATATGAATATGTATGTGCAAACACAAATACGCTTACACTGGTTCTGATAAAATGGGAGATTCAAAAGCCTTCAGCAATATCATAGTTTTGGTTTTGCTGACTTTAATGAGAGCCCTCTTATGTTTTGTGAAATTCTCTAATATTGGATTAACAAGAACAGATAATGCTATAAATATTGCATATTTGCTAGTCAGTTCAAGAGTAAATAAATAAGCGGTGCTGCGCTGCTTCAAAATCCTAGTAGTATATTGCAGCTATGTTCTCATCAATCAGATGGCATATGGTATTCAGGAAGGTAATTCTTCAAACTAATAGCCTAAAACCAGTTCTATATAGAAACTACTTGCTCTGTTATTTTTCATTCATACACTGAGTTTTTCTTAGTGCACCCTTCCCCCCGTTGGCGTAATGAGGGTTTTCCAAGGCTAAGACACAGATTCAGAAGAGGAATTGTAAAGAACTCTCGCCTGCTAGCAGTGAAAAAATAGGTATTTTCAATATTTATCTTTCAAAAAACTTATTTGTCATTAACTGCAGAACCTCACTGATGCCATTAGCAACAGAAATCTTGCCATGAGAGACTATAATTCCAAGGACTGTAACTGATTAATGTTAAGGAAAAAACCTAAGAGCTCTTGTCTTTTGATAACAATTTTACTGAATGCATTAAGAGTAGGCTCTGAAATGCACAGCTAATCTGTCTTCAAATAGCACTTGTTTTGTATTCAGTTATTTTAAATGAAGCTTAAAAATCAGTTTACATTTTAATTGTGTTACTTTTTCTAGCTATTTTTGTGAGGAAAAAAACCACCAGTCCTGGCAGAGAAGACAACTTTCGTACCGCAGACGGCAATACCTCAGAAGTCAGCCTGGTTTACTGGGCAGTTCTTACCTGTTTTGTAAGGAGGTATTTGGGAAGCGTCTACACTAACTTGAACCAAAGACCAGACTGACACAAAGGGAGAGGTAGAACAGATCAATGAAACATGGGGGATGCAACAGCACATGCCCTGTCAACCCTCTTTCGCTCCAAGACGTTGGTCTCATTCATTATTCCCTCAAATTTAGGTTTTGGAAAATAATCTGGAGTTGAAATAGGAAAGAGAGGTAATTTGTTTGCATGACAATTCATGCATATCTATACATACAAATATATAAAATCCTCCCCTTGTTGGAAGACACACACTTTCCCCTCTGTATGCTCAATGGACTTAAGCATACTTCCAAGAGACTCTAGAATGACGTTCATAAATTTTTAATGTGCTTGTGAAATTAACTTCTAAATAGAAAATAGTGAAAACTTGTGCTTAAAAATCTGATGCTCACTGAAATCATTAGCCAGAAGAGAGGCCTTCACCCAGAGTCAGGTGAAGCCTCTGGGGCACTGCCATCACATCAGGAAGTACCGCACTGACAGGATCATGAATTAGCTCCCTGCATGTTACATGTGTTTTAAGACAGTTAAAAAAAAAATAAATTAAAAAGCAAATATAAGTGGCTGTGTGTTTCCAAGTACATTTCAGGTGTTATTTAATGCTGAACTGGTTAAAACACCCTCCAGTGTGGTAAAACACCAAACTGAAAATGATAAAAAGCTGCGTCCCATTTGCTAAAGCTCACCAGTAAGAAAGTTGTCTTTCTGATCTCAACAGATCAGCTCAAGGTGCTGACTGCTGCACACTGAGGTAAAATCAATTCAGTTCTTCAGGCTGGCAGGAGCAGAGTCCCTCACAGATTTTGAAGTTAACGTTCTCAACTATTCTTTGCTACGTTCTCCATATTGTCTTGCTATTGGGCAAACCCAATCGAAATTAAAGCAAACTCTAAGCTCCCCCAATCCTGTTCCAATATATATTTTTATTAAGTTTTAGGAAGGGGTTTTAAGTGGGAAATGCAAGACATGTGACCCTGATTTCTTTGTCCTAGAAATGAACAGAGATGCAGTTTATTTGACATTATGAGCTGCAATTCTTTAATTTGGGAATAGCTTTCCAGCAGCCTGTAATGAAACAAGGAATTCAGAGCTCTTGGGAGCATAAAGCCAGATAAGCTTAATAGATGTACATGCTCTAACAACAGCTACGTATCTACTGTCAAAGGTCAGCTACCTCATTGCAGAGATCCTGATAGTTCAGAAAACTAATCATGGCTTGAAACCACCAAAAAAAACTATTCAAGGTTAAGCGGTTTCATTTTACTCAAAACAGACAAAGAATAAATATTTACTTTTTTGTTTCAACACATCCGAGGACAAATCATTTGTCACAATTACACAAGACTTTAATACAAAGATGCGGTCTCACCTGAATTTTAAAAGGTAACGATCTTAAAAACATACAATTTTGTATTTGGCAAGAATTTCACCAGCCAGGCTGAAAACCACCTATCAGACCATAGAGAAAAAGCAGTGGGAAAGCAGTAAGGGCAGCAGCACATGTTTGTTGGGGACAGGAGAGTATCTTATTTACCAAAGGATATTTTGCTTATCTTGCTCATGGCCATTGAGAGCCCTGCTGCAAGGACCCTTCTCCCAGCGCTTCGCTTTGCATTGACCATCCCAGCTCTGCCACCTTTCCAAGAACCTCTCTCCTGGCTCTTCTCTGCAAAGGCACTAAACGCTCGCCTGGACTTCTAGAGCCTACCTGCCTCAGCTCTCATTACGTGCAACGAATGCTACTGAGGTTAGACTAAATACCTTTAATCTCAGATCACATTTGTTTTCTGTTAGTGTCATTGAAAAAATGAGGTTGGAAGGGGTTTCTGGGGGTGACCTAGTCCAGACTCCTCCTTGATACAGAGCAAACATCAAAGCTGGATCGGGTTGCTCAGGGCCCGGTCCAGTCCAGGCTCAAAAATTTACAAGGGCAAAGATTTTCCAGCCTCTGTGGGTACCTGTTCCAGTGCCAAATGGACGGGAAAAATCTCTTCCCTTGATCTGCTGGCTATACTCTTCCTAAAACAGCTAATCCAGAGACAGTGTTTACCATTCTCCCATCATCTGGTACTACCTTTAATTTGACATTCAAAATAATTTTCCTATTGGATTACAATTCAATGCGAACTCCTCTCCAGAGATCATCCTGTACTCTTGACTTAAACACATTTTCCTCAGAGTTGTTCTACTTTGAATGGGATTCAGGATATGGAAATGAAAACACATGAAAAATTTGCATCAAGAGCAGCAAAATGAGAGAAAGACAAGTGAAAGCTGAGGAATGGACTTAACAAGTAATCAAAAAAAGTCTTAAACAGATTACTTGGTGAAGTAAGAACAAAAAAGGAAGGTTCAAGGGCATATCCGAACAGCACAAAGGACAGAAGATGATGAGTTTGGGTGACTTAAGAGGATAAATAAAGGTAGCAGGAGTAACAGTTAAGTACTTGGAGGACATTCTCTATTAGGATGCTGGACTTAAACTTCAACCTGACTCTGAATGGACTGACCAACACAGTACTGATCTCGGATAGCTGGGACTATTACGAGGTACACAGAGATGTGTGTCTCAGCACCTGCTGGGGGGCTACACAGGCTGGAAGACACTTATGCTCCATCCACACAGACATTTTGATATTATTTTTTTTTCAATTCTATTGTACTGGGTGGACACACACAGAGGACAGACATATACACGACACTCTACACAAGGGAGGAAAAACTTGTTTCTCAACCTATGCACCCCTGTATAACCAAAATATTGCTATGTATTTCTGCCACTCACGCTAGGAAATGCCACTTTTCGCACGAGAAGGCTAACTACAAAGACACACTGACACACCGCACAACAGGAAAGCGGCAATCCTCCGTTTTTGAAGTCTTCCTGTTGCCTTTAGGAAGGATGCATTAGTAACACAGAGATCATATATGACTGCCTTACATGCTCTTAAGAGAATTAATCTTAGTATAGTTTTGGGGAATACAGTATTATAAACCAGGAAACATGAATAAGAATGTAAATTATCATATTCATCTACTCATCCTATTCCATAACACTAATTTAGTTTTCTTTCTTAAGGCCAGCAACCCTTTCATGAATTACTTCAACAGATTGATTAGAAAAAGGATTTATTCCTAAATAGGAATTACTAGCACATTTTATAAACAACTTCAAAACACTGTAAGTGTTTCTAACTCATCTATACAGCATGTGAAATAGGGCTTCCACAGCCACATTACATTTTTTTGTCCCTTTGGGCATTTCAACTATCTAGCTTCCTCACTTCATGAACGACGCAAAAGAAAGGAACACCTGGGAACCAGTAAGTGTGAAAGTTAATTTGAAAGAAATATGGACTATGAAAAGGATGAGTTTCCATTCATCTCAGTTTAGTGTACTTTAACACAAGCAGATGTAAGAATTCCTCTTCTAATAGCACAAGAGGATAGAAAAATAATCTATTTATTTTATCCTGGCTGTACTGAATAGACAAGGAAAGGAAGCACCGTTTTCACATGCTGCTGCACACCTTTTCATTTCTGAGTGTTGTATTTTTTCCAGTACTCAGAAGAAAATTCTCTTCAGAAGTAAACAGCATGAGTGATTAATGTATGAACCATGAAGATGCTTGCAAAACTCCTCTTTAGATTAAAGCAAGTACGGGCTAAATTTCAAGGGATTTTTTTTCACTATGGTTTAGTAAAGAGAGGATTTAGATGTCTAGCACAGAAATGTGCTAGACTGTGACAGATAAAAGATCAAGAAAGACTTTTTTCTGAATATTACCAATTACTGTGTGCTAACAAGCTCTTAAAATCCTTCCCAGGAACAGCAGAAGTTTTTATAACTCAGAGGCAAGGATCATCACAGTTGTAGCTGACTTTTAACAAACTTTTTGATATATTGACCCCAAACTTGTCTCTTTGGATTCTCCAGCCACACTGGTTATAACTCATTTAGTCTAACACGCAAGGGATGCATTTGCTATAAAAGATAGTTCAGGTGACCGTATCTACTATTTTTAATGACTGAGGGCGATTTTGTAAAATTGAACAAGGTGATAGTGAAAATAAATCCTACAATTGCAGCAAGTCCTTAAATTTGTTTAAAGATCTGATTATTAGGATCCTTACCATTAGGAGCACTTTAATCTACAATAATCATAACAGTTTGAGAAGGCTCTTAGATAACCAGCACTGGCAACTAAGGCAAAGCATATGTGCAAAAAAGCAAGCTTGAGTGTATGTGCTGAAGCTCCTTTGCACAGGAGAGGAAACCGATCTGTCCGTCCAGATAGATATGGAAGCACGGAACAGATAACACAACACATCACAGAAATAGGCAATAGGATGAGACAGTAAAAACCCATCAACATACATCATCTGATCATGGTACAGTGTCATCTCCCAGCCGCTATTAGCTCCTGCTGCATCAGTGCAAGTCCCAGACACTTCATCCTGTTTATAATTGCTGATGAGCAGTAATAAGGCCGCCATGCCTCAGCTCCCGTCCGTTCCACTTCAGTGCTCACCTATTAGGTTGTAACTTTTATTTACAGCCTTGCTTGATGTGCTGTTCTATTAGTACAGCTGGAAACTGAGCTGGGGGGGGGCCATCCCTAATGGGTGCTATTATTGCCAGGGCTGGGCGATTTATTATGCTGCTCAAAGGCTCTTCTGTCATCACTTTCCTGTCGGGGAGGGAGCTCCAAGAAGGCTGGATTTCTAACACAATGCCCTCTAGAAGTCAAACACTAAACACCTTAAAAGTCCCTTGGAACACCAATGGAAAACGTACCTCAAAGTTGTTTTAATGTTACAAACCCCCTTCAATAATTTTTTGTATATTTTTTGCTCAGGAACGTAACACTTCAGAGCTATTAAAAACCAAAAACCAAAACCAACAATGACTGAAAAAACCCCACCCCACAAAAACAAAACACCAAACCCAATTAGTGGTACACCAGGTCTTTTTGTCCTTAACATAATGATTGACAAAAAATGACCATACAAAAGCAGTGGTTTCTTGATTTTTGGCTCCAGCTGCAAATTTGTGTTCTGTTTCCACAACCTACCCTTTCTGTAACTCCTAGAAGACTGTCCTCTCAGTTCTACAGGTTCAGCCTCCAAGAGTTTAGATTTCTGTCACTGTAACAATTGAGCACATGCCTTAATGTAAGAACATCAGTAAACCCGAAGCTTCAAAAAGGACCACACACCTGCTTAACTGCTTTGCTCAAGCACTGGAAGAGTTATTTGGATCTTCTAGACCCAAATTTTAAACTAAAAGCAGCATGGAACAGTGAGACAGATACTGTAATCTCGCACAATAAAAACACCACCACACCCATCTAGGATAGGTATCCTCATACAATGTGAGCTATCTACACATATAACTACACAGAATATTAAAAATGTACATTTCTCATGGACTGCTACTGAGAAATAAAGTAGTTTAAAACTCACTGACTTTATGGATATAATGTATGAATTGATTGTATCATGACTGCATTTTATCTGCCTGTTGCTACTACCCTCTCTACCGCACAATTAAAATAACTGAGCGCACTCATACAGTTTCACCATTTTTTTCCAGGTTTCTTTCAGCTGCATGAAAATGTTTTAAAATCTGGCTGTTTAGAATTGTGTATTAAATAATCTTTAAGTTGTACAGCAGAAAATGAAGAGTAATATGCCACTTAGTACTGAACTTTCACAACATGGGCACCCAACATAAATGGGATTTGGATGCCCTGCTAACTAGAGTAACCCTCAGAGTATCTGCCATCCATCATAACATTACCTAACCATTAAGAAACAAATCAAAATACATAAGCGGTTATATACCAGGCCACACAGTCCCATCTTTTTTCCTACAAAAATCTTCAGTCCGCTGACTCTCAAAACCTTTGAGGCATCACCCACACTAATGATTGCAAGGCTTTATTCATTCTTTTCATTATAATCCTTGTCCTATGGGCAACCTTTGGAACAGAAATACTTTTTACCACAGCAATGATTCTGGTGAAGAGGAGGAGAAAAAAACCTACTATTTAGTGTCATAACACAATTTTTTTATTTGAACAGTTCCTCCAGCATGCAAGTTGACAAGTGCATGAGGTAAAAACTTTTTTTTTAAGAGAACTTTTCCTGTATCTTGGCAGATTTATTGTTTTGATCTTTCTTCAATAGTTACATTAATGCTAATAAAATATGAAAGGTTTATGTCTTCCTTAATATCTTCCTGAAGGGAACCTGCATGCAATGTAAGTAGGTCAAATTTCTAATTTTCTGTCTCAAATGCTGATATATGGCAGACTTTAGGG
>KL275401.1:46099-70385 GCA_000699545.1 Podiceps cristatus
GGAAACACTTCTTCACTGAAAGGGCTGTCAGGCCCTGGAACAGGCTGCCCAGGGAAGTGATGGAGTCACCACCTCTGGAGGTATTTAAAAGACGTGTAGATATGGTGCTGAGGGACATGGTTTAGTGGTGGGCTGGGCAGTGATAGGTTAACGGTTGGACTCAATGATCTTACAAGGTCTCTTCCAACCTAAATGATTCTAAAAACAAAAGTTTGCTGAAAATTCAAGCTCTGGAGAAGAAAACTAACTCCTGGTAACAGGTTTACTAGTGTAAGGGACTACAAACAAAATATGCACATCACTAAGCAAATAATGTGAAAAAATGGGGAAAATGATGTAATAGAAAATTATCAGGTTTAGTTGACTGAAGATGAAATTTGTGGCATCAAATTAAGATGATGTCCTTATTTTCTTGCTAAACACACCAGCTGATTAACATACAAGCATGGAGGGACCAAACATTAGCGTAAATTGAAAATTTACGCTAAGAAGAACTACTAAGAGAAGAACTACTAAGAAGAACTACTAAGAGAACTACTGAGCAACAAACCATTTCACAGATATTTTTCAACATATAGCTTCCTCTGCTTCATTCTAAGAAGCTTTCACTGTTGCCACTTGACACTCCAAAGAGCAGACTTAACTTGCCTTGTTGCTAATCACAAGCACATTTTAAAAAATGTTCATACAATACTCTAAGTTTTCAGCACCCATAGCATCATAGAAAGCTTTTAAATTAGCCTGCAGTGAAAGCCAGAGTTAAACGTTACAATAGCTAGTGTATAAAGAAAATACAATTTAGTAATACTATGAGCAAAGCAGGTTAGTTTGCAAGGGATACAGTGGCAAACAGTCCTTGTTTAGGCACACCTCCATGGCTACACATAAAACAAAGTCCAGTCGTCTTATTTTGGAGAAATTGAATCTAGTCTGTTCCCGTGCCTAAATTGAAGAGTTCTCTGACAAAAACGCCCACAGCATTGTCACAGATTATCACGCATCACTTGAGAGCTCTGCACCTGCACCAAGAGCAAGGTAATGTAGCTTCTTTTTAACCTTCCTTCACTGCAGACCAACCCAAACTGCAACATCACACATTCGTTGCAAGCTAACAACGTGCATATATGGAATAACTACAGTTCAGCTAAACATAGAGTAACTTGAAACGCTTTTGAAAGAATGACTTCAGAGGAAATTTACCTTTCCCTCTTGAAAGAAATGGAGCCCTTAAACAGGAATACCCTTCCTTTCTGCAGACTCAATACAGCTAAATTACTACATAAATGCAAATATAGACAAGAATTATTTTGGAAACAGAGATTGCTGGAACATTACCACTGCCTCTCCACAGGAGGTTATGGTTCCCCACAGTGGTGCCGGGGGAAAGGATCATATGAGGTCTCCTTAATCCACTGGAAAGCCAAAGTCTGAAAAGGATCTGAGCCAAGGCAGGTGACTCGGCTGCCTGCCTGAATGAGTGCTCACGTGATTCTTCGTGACAGATCTCTACAAAAGCAGCAACTTCAGCCTGGCAATGACCTAACATGTCCCTACTAACACTACCTCTGTGAGAGATTATATTTCTACATGGAGGATATAGATGGAAAGTCATCAAAAGGACTCAAAGCAGGTAAAATTTAGACTCAATGCAAGTGTCAGCTGTCCATACTGCATCTTTGATCAGGGAAAGTAAAGTCAATATACTCCAAACAGTTTTCCACTCAATACTTTGCATTTAAAGAGGCGATTTCCAGAACACTGTCACAACTGTTTGACTTTAATCAAACCGATTACTTCTGTATTTCTTAGGTTTACAAAGATTAACTGAATATGATTTATTATTTATGGTTTATTATTTATGGAATTATGTTTAACAGGACTCTCTGATGAATTCTCTCCCATAGAAATCCTTTTATGCATAAGTTTCTGACAGCAAAGCAACAATATTTATTTTCATTGGGCATTTGCCAGATATAGTTACTAACCCTGACTATTAAACTACTAAACAGCTACATATCATGCAAAATCTAATGCCTCAACCCCCACAAAACACATACCTGAGTCGCAAGATCTTTTGGTAGGTGTGGTTAACGAGGCATGAGCTGTACCTGTGCATGGCCCACCTGGAAACAGAGAAGATCATATGTCTCAAAATACCACCTGTACTTAATATTTACAACTACATCAAGATTATACTTAGGAATATAAAATGCTGATGAGCACACGTGGAAGTAGTCTACTATTCTCAGTATTTCCTTCCCACTCAAATCTGAGTATGCCTTGCACTGAAAAAATAGATGAGAAGTCAGGGCCAAAAGACAAGTTATACTTTAAAACTATTTCAAGAGGCAGTTTTAGGAAAATACAGACTGCAATTGCTGTTTTTCCAGTGTTGACAAAGGTGTTATTTATGTTGGAACAAAGCTAGAAATGCATCTGACTAACCCACAAGTAATGCAAGGGACGAAGGGGTCGCTTCCCTGATGTCAACGGAAACCTCCCCACTGACTGCAGTGAGAGAACAACTTTGCTTCTTATCTTGTTCTCATGTTTTCAACGTGTGGCACATTTGTTATGCTAACAAACTCTTTCCATGTTTAAGATTTGTGTGGGTTTTTTGGGAGTGTGTTGTTTATTTTTAAACTCTGGACTCTTGCCCACTCATCTGGTTATCTGCTGGTAGTAAATTGCTTTCTGGCGTTCTTTCTCAACATGCATCATCATTGAAGAGTTCTCCAGAGATCTTGTTAAAATAGCAACCAATTGAGTGTACACAGTGACTTGCAGTAAAAATAAATAAATAAATAAGAAAACCTATAGAGTGAAGCCAAGGCAAACCAACAGTAACATTACGAGTGGTAATAACACATCATAGCTTTGATAATTGGATATTGTAATTTGGATGAAGCTAGACAGCCTGAAATTAAGTTAGATCCAGTAGAGTTTGGCTATCAAAATACCAATAATCAAGTTTGTACTGGACTTCTGGTGATATAGTAGTGCTATGCTGGCAATACAACAGAGCTTAGCATGACAGGATAAACTTTAACATAAGTCTTCACCCACTGAAAAATACCTTTCCACTTTTTTTTTTTTTTTTTTCTCTTCAGTCTTTGCATATCTGGAAAGCAGCACTGTGGCTTTGACAATTTGCTTATTTTCTTTTCAAATATTTTTAAATCTGGCCTGGTAGTAAACTGTTTACTTCTTTGTACTTCTCTCTGAGATGCTCCCCCTTCAAGTTTTTCTTTCATTTTTATTTTTCAGTAAGTACCAGGTCTTAGGTAACCTTGTCTACCAACTAAAACTCATAGCATTGTAACACTACAAAAAAGAAATGAAACTTCTACAACTGGGAGGGAAAGATGTGAGGAAATTCTTTCTGGGCATTTGGTTTCAACAGAATGCACTCAGGAGCAAAGATCTCAAGTTTTACACTTTTAGTTTTCCAGAGGAGGACTGATAAACTTTTTGAGATTTCTGTTCTCCAAAAAAGTCCCTCTGGCAACGTACACCGTTTCATAACCATGCAACAGGTCATCTTTAAAACATGATTACAAAGGCCAACGAGACAGTGTTTGGCCTGCAGGCAAACATCGAGGCCAGTCATTACGGCCTGGCCTGAGGTTAAGTGAACAAGACACAGGAAACTACTGAATACGACGGAAGAAATCGCTGCAGGTGATGGGCAACAGCATAAGCAGCTGGCAGAAGTTACAGGCAGTGTCCTGAGGGACGGCTGGATTTTGCAGGCTGGTAAGCAGGGAGTTGGCAAGGAATGGCTGAACTCCACAGGTAAGTGGCAGGGAATGCTGGAGACCTCTCCGCAGAGCCAAGTCTGCAAATGAGAAGAGCCAAGGTTGCTTCTGCAGTGAAGACGACCGGGAGGCGTGGGCTGGATGCCTTCTCTGGCCAACAGGAAAACATCCCAGATGGACGGATCAAGCATCCTGGTATCATCTTGTTGGTGCCTGCTCCAAGCCCGACAGCACTGGCAAGCCACAACCGCTTTGTAACAATGAGAAAAGGTCAAGCAAGCTAGAACTGTTTTTACAACGTATCTTTTTCTAGGCTAGAATACAGAAGAAGAAAAATATCAGCTTTACCTATGTTAATAAAACTATTGTAAAAGGCTCAAAAAATGGCTAGTTTGGGACTTGGTGCATTTGGGAAGAAAATCAATACTGCAATAGAACCGTTACCAAGTTTTCTATTGAAATCTTTCGGACATTTAGTCAAAAAATTGCACCGCAGGTCTGTTAAGTCAGTCTCAACTTTCAAAGACCACATATATATAGAGAGAGTATTTAGTTTTAATATAGTATTTGGGTAAACAATATATACAACCGGATATGGAATATATCAAAATACATACAACATGATATGAAATTTCAATGAAATTACTTTAGATCACAGCTGCCTCTTATGACGCAGCAGCTCTTCTTTGAATAATTTTAGTTACATTCTTCCAGTTTTCACTGAACAGGCACTGACAGGCATCATCACTGTGGAGTATCAAGTAAGACTAATTCTTGCAATTATTGTGCAGTAAATATTTACACTAGTTGATACTTTCAGCATCCAAAGATCTTTATTTCTCACTCTCTAAAGTACAGTAAGTTATGTATTGTGCACTTCCCTGTGTCAGTTTTTATTTTTTTTTAAATCTTCCCTCATTAGGTATTACTTTCATACAGCTTTGATTTGTATAGCACAGAACCAGACTTTCATCAAAGAATATCCTGGGATTTGTGTGCACGTACTCCAGTGCCTAATAACCAGCAAAGGCTGAATGTCCTTTGCAGCACTTCCTTCTGCTACTGT
The DNA here is from genome assembly GCA_000699545.1 of Podiceps cristatus. Classification (NCBI taxonomy): domain Eukaryota; kingdom Metazoa; phylum Chordata; class Aves; order Podicipediformes; family Podicipedidae; genus Podiceps; species Podiceps cristatus. Next base: position 50,924 of record KL275401.1, read on the forward strand.
TTTTGTTCCACCGTTAGAAATGTCATGCATAATTCAATACCATGTAGTATGGGCTTGACTGTGCAATTCTACGTGGAAGTCATTACGTTGAATCTTTTGGTGTACACAACAGCTAATACAGGCATCTTTGCAGGATGTGATACGGGGCACTGTATTTCCCACAGCTTTTATCAAAATTCTTCATGGAAGAAAAGGGAAATCAGATATAATTGAACACCAGTCCTTCTCACTGTACACAAAGTTAGGCTTACTACTTAGCACTTAGCTTCATTCCCCCCAAAATAAGTGTTTCAGGGGAATTTAACTGTGGTACATAAAACACTCCCCTGCAGAGTGAAAGGCCACACATGCCTAGCCTCTAACATAACCCACGGGGCTGTAGACTGCAATTTTTTCTCAGCACAAACAAGAGATTAAATTGGAATAACAAAGATAGCTTTCTACTCTATATCCAATTAACAGATTAAACAATAGCTTCTGCTCCTATTTTTTCCCAGTATATGGTTTCTGGCATTTGCAACTCCTCTTCTAAACAAAAGCAGCTACTGCCCAGCAATAATGTAATCCCAAGAGAAGATGATTAAAAATGCAAAAATACTACAAGCTACTGAAGAAATTAGGAGAACTGTGAGAATCACCAAGTTCGCAAATTCAAACACAAAATTAATAAAAGGCAAAACAAGATCCTTAAACTTGAACGTTATCATATATTAAAACAAAAGGTCTTGTTAATGCAGCTGCTATGTTTTTGGCTTCTGATATCCCTGGCTTTCTGTAATTTACTGTTAATTGTACTTTAAGTATATCAGTTTGGAAAAACAGGTTCAAAACAAGTCTCTCTGCTAACTCTCTATAGTAGTAAAATTTTCTGTATTACTTGTATTTCTCTCTATATGTTAATATCGTTATTGTTTACTTTTACAGACTTATAATTTCTATCTGTTTAAATTGCCCTGTAGAAAGTCTTTCTGCATTGTTCACCTCCCGTCCTGAAAGACGGTAACAACTGCCAAGTAGCACCTCTCCTGAAGGACATACACCGACTCAGGGTAACGTGGCGTTTCCCCTTCCTGAGGGCTTTGTATGAAGTGACACCACTAAGTCAGACCTTCGAGTGCAGGAAAAAGTGAAACACAAGGATAAGCCCCCTCTTCTTGCTGCTTGAGGAAGGGCAAAGTTTGAACCCAGAGGACGTGTGTCAGGTGTATTTGAACAGCACTTGGAAGCACTTACTGAGCGGAGGAAGAGATACAGAACAGTGAGACTAAGCTTGTACAAGAGCACGAAGCCTAAGATTACAACAATACACTGAAACAATTACAGATAACACAGACTGCAAGCCAGATAATGAACATACATGAAAAATAAGTGAAGGAGACTGAAGCTTAACACTTGACCGCAGTGACGTAAGCATGCCCGAATGCTGCTTTGAGCTTTCGGTACCGTGATGGTTCCTTCCCAGAAAAAGCACAGCAACTTCCCGCACGCAACAGGCTGGAAGAGGACCATAAGAGCGAGCTGAATTTCCTTGGACAGCTGAGTTGTAGCCAGGACAGGGGGAATTTCACGGCTATTTGCAATACAGGAAAAAAAACCATCTTTGGCAACCTGTCCAAACCAGTAATTTAGTTGTGCGTTTCCTGAATTGGTAGAGACATAATCTAATTAATCTACACAATTGAATTTGAAAACAGTCATTGATTACAAACACCAATACATAAACAAATGGGAACGTAAATCTCTCAATTCAGTCTGAATAGACAGAATACACTCTATTTAAGGAAAAAAAAAAAAAAAATATTAGAGGATTGTATCACATACAACCACATACTTCTTGAATTCTAGTTTTACAAATCTGCCATTACTTTTGTGGATTTTTATCTATATGCAGCTTTTGGAGAAGAAAGTGAAACCTGAACTGCTTTGCTACTGCTAGACGACTGGTAAATTTCACAACTATAACAAAGTAAATGGAGACAGGATTCAAATTCCACTTCTTTCCCCTGCTATTGTCTCACTCCATTACCTGCTTTTCCTCAGTTTCCTCATTTGTAAAGCAGACACGATACTTTCCTACTTTATAGGTCTAAGTTGAAGTGTAAAAATGTGCTTTTGAAATTGGCAGTTAAATTACATTTTTATAAATAATTTTTATGTAACCTTGATAGCTGTGCAGCTCTAACCCACATTTTTCTTATGTGACTGTGTTTCTGTTTCATGTTCCATGGGGTCCTTTCACTTTAATAGATGAGACCCTAGGATACGCTGCCTACTCTGCAGTGTGAAGCAACTATAAATCAGAGGGAACAATTAACAGTAGTACGATTCTGCTAGTCTTCATTATGTTTCAAAATTATCATGCCACAGACACGGAAAGAAGTTTCATTTCATAAATCTATGTGCCAGATTTTGGCTTAAGATGTTAGAAGAACCAGAAATGTTCTTTAAATGAAACTGGAACTGTAGGGATTAGATTGAAACTTACAAGAAGATTGTCATGCCATGAAGTAACGATGAAGACACCACTGCTACAAAAGACTGTTTTGTTCAAATTTCTAACCACCTGTATGTTCTGTACTAGCACCTAATACTAAATGGTATTTCTCAAAAGACAAATCAAGTAGCCCACAACTCAATATGGTTCGATATTTAAAAGCATTCTTACAAATTCAGAGAAAAACTGTTTGCATCAATACAAAACAAAACCCCAACACCAACCAAAACACCCCCCCAAAACCAACCAAAAAAACGCATTTTGTGAAGAATATTCAAGAAAATTCAGGTTTGATAATACAAATGAAAAACTGAAATACTGTTAATTTTAACATTAAAAACAGTGTCAAAAGGCTATTTGTACATAGCATCTAATGAAAACAAGGCTAAAAAAAATACCTTAAGATGTAAAACGCCTTTTACTATTATCTAAATTAATCAAAGAAAAAGCCTGAGAAAACGCTAGTTCTTATTCTGTGGCATAGAAAACCAAAGATGACTGTAAAACCAAAGAACAGTCAGGTGCATATTCCAGATTAGAGCTGTGTCCCCTCTTGCTCTAATACAAGACACACAAAACTGAGTACAAGAAAGAACACATGACAGTCTTGTGAGTTAATAAGGAAAAATCAGAATTTTACATCAACACCATCACCTAGCTGCAGCTTTCCCAGTTATGTCTGGGTACAAGTTTAATTGCAATATTAAATCATGTGGGTCAGGTAGACTAATTTTGTAGCTCAGCATAATTTTAATGGTTACTGCATTCTTTTGGATCAGAGAAAAACCTTCAAATCAGTATCAAAATAAACCATGTTAGCAACAAAGCAAATTATTTTCTACAACTATCTGCGACAAGCAAGACAAAAATCGGCAGCTAACTTGGTCTGTTCATACATTTAATACTTCATAGAAGTAACTTTCAACCAAAGATGAGCCAGAAAACGAAGTTACCCATAGCCAGAATTAGGAAGAGAGACAGGATGTACAAAACCGACTCCTGCTCCAATGAGCAACTGAATTCTCACAGCTGAGGCATTCAGAAAAGTACACAATGGATAGCATACAAGAAAATTGTCATGTTAGAAATCGCTGTCCTTATTTAAAAGGCACAAAATACAATTAAGGTTATCGCAATAATAATTCAAAATATGAAGTGTTTTCAGAACGTACATAGGAAAGCTGTCATCTCTAATTCTGCTGACAAACCCAGGCAAAATGCAAAAGCTGTGAAGTTGTTATAAATTGATAGAAACATTTTGTACAGTGTCAGAGAAGGCCATTCAGAAAAAAAAAGAAAGAAAGAAAAGAAAGGATGCACTTGTTTATACATTTTTTCATAAGGTTATATTGAAAATACTGACACAAGATTTTTTTTTATTCCAAAGACAAAAAATATCATAATTTTTCTAGTACTATAGCCTAGGTGGCTTTTTACACAACAAGCCACGAAGTTCAGAGTATAAACATCCAATAGGTGCAGTAGAAAAAACAGTCTCTCACCTTTCTGCCACAGATCTTTTACAGGAGCCTGGTGCATTTGTCTCAGATGTAGTACACTTTATGTACATGAAGTAACTTCACCAAAATAAATTCATATTTGGGGGTATTTCAGTACTTGCAGCACGTGCAAATGCTTAATAAAATAAACAATGTTTTAAAGCATTCTTCAAACTTGTCTCGCAAATTTAAGTGTTTGAGATAAACTAATGATGTTTTAAACATGTAGTTTGACATGCAACCATTCAGATTCTGGAGGCTATACAGCAACTAGCCAAAATTTACAGGCATTGAGTCCTGAAAATTCATATTTAGGCATCTAAAATTCAGCACTCACAGAGGTAAGGTGTGGTCAGTGATCATCACCTTCTTTCTGGGTTGAAATCTCCAATGTATTTTTTGACATTTACAGCAATATCTCAGATCTTTGTGTATCTCCTTATAAAGTCTTCAATATGGAAATGTAGAGCATTTAAGTGTTCTAGAAACACCAGATATTCCTTTTGTCCTTTTTCAATTGTGGTCCTTGCTAATTCAAGGAGGCCATGAAGAGTTAAGCAGATAATTAAAATAAAATCATGTCAACCAAAACTAAGAACTACTGAAATATCAAATCTGATCCAGCTGCCAGAGTCAGATTTGTTCACATTGACGTTTCTCCTGTCATGTAACAACAGTTAGTTTTAAACCTGCACAATGTCAGCTTTAGGTCTACTCATACAGTGACAGAAAAATAATCTGACAGCCCCAAAGAAAGCAATGAAGGCCTGAAACTAAGCAAAATTATTCCATATGCAGTGTGACCTTTTCTTTACCAAAATACATAGAACTTTCCTTAACAAGCTGATTATTTTTTTTTTTTTTAAAGCGTGCTGGTGGCTGGAGGTAGGGAGAGAAAGAAGTGAGGGCCACTGTCAAATCCTTTTTTTTCCCCTGACCATTAAAAAGAAACAAAACCCCTGCGCACCTAATAAGAAAAGGAAATCTTTGACAGAGCAACTGGCTCATACGGTGACTGACACTGAAATACCTGCCATTAAGACCTCCTAAATGAAGAGAGGAGGTGGAAGGGAAAAATGCAAACAGACAAAAACTATTCTCTGTTTAAGTTCTTGTAACTTATCTGCACATAAAGCAGCAGAGGAACAAAAGTTAGACTGAATTAACTATCTGTTAAGAAACAGATCATTAAAATCCATGCAAATCTAGACTTAGTAAAGCTGTACCGATATCAATATACTCCTTGTCTGCAAAAGCTTATTTCAGAAAACTTACTGCAACTGATGAGACCTGAAGGTTCTAGATAGAAAAAGGCAATTCAAGAAGCATATTTAGGGAAAAAAATAATTCATAGAACCAATTTTAACATTGTAACGTGGTTTGTTTTTTTGTTTTTTGGTTTTTTTTAATTGGTGATAAGTAATACTTCATAAAAAAAAACATGTGCAAAGAGGAAAAAAAAGAAAAAAGTCCTGAAGCCTGTGTCACTGTGTTTGGGCATACATCTTTAACGCGTTTTCATTGACTGTAACTGTAAGACTAAGAACTTCCTTTCATGTACAAGGGGAAGAGATATTAATTAACAAAGCAGCCACTGGGGTATGTGATTGTTCAGAACTGAGGGTGCCAGGAGATGGAAAGTCACCGCAACGTGGTTGTGTGTATAAGACACTCAGGAATGCAAATACAACTCTCACAGAAAACCAAACCAGTAACAATGAAAAGCAGAAATGCTTGTATATTGTCAAACTGAACTCCTGCAAAATCCAGTCCAAGGAACTTTTCTCCTATATCATTGTGTTAAAAAAGGAAATGGCTATTTAAAAAACAGCACAAAAAACCCCCTCACTTTCTCTGACACAGAATATAAATCTTACCACATGAGATTTCTATGGTTCTTTTTGGTTGTAGTAACATGAATGGAATTTGTTAATTGCCTAAACGACTTGCTGCAATTCTGTCCAATCTGTTTACCCTATAGACTCAAGTACTCTAGCAAATGCCTTGATGCGAGACTCTCCTCAAAAGCTTGAAAGGGAAGAGAGGGGAGCGGAATGCACCACGAGAATCCCTCCAACCTTTCCACTCCACACCTTGATAGGGATTACCGCAATGATCACATACACAGGTTTCCGGTGAGCTACCGCAACTCTACCCAGAACAGCACATAGCTGTACATCATCACATGGCACCACAAAAAACCTTCGAAGAATACAGCTGTAATGAGAGCAGTGTAGGCTTTACAGAACTAGCTGCAAAATAAATACTGCGCAGAAAGAGACACCCTCAAACTAAAATCAAAAATACATCTAAAGTACAGGCATTCTTCATTATAGGAAAGAATCTTCCATGCTGAGGCCATTATCCATCACAAAAACTCCATCTGTGTATAATTATTTCTGATAAATGATACTAAGCTTCATTAAAGAGGTAGTGGGGATCTGAGAGAAGACAGAGCAAGCTCAAGCTGTAAATAAATCTCTCCACTGTATTTCACTTAAAATCACCCCAGTAGGAAGTCATAAAGATTTTTTTTTTATAGGTAATATTTTCAAATGCTCTGCAGGGTGTGCTGCCTAATATCCATCACCTCAGTGTGTGTTCGCAAGCTTACAGCAATTCAGGGTGAAGGACACTATTTAATTTCCTTCCCTCCTTCCCATCCCTGTAATCACCTTTCCACTTACCCCCAAGACCTTCTCAGCCACAACAGAAACACTTTGTTGTAATACAATTTAATTTCTAACTGAACAAATGTTCAGAAAACTAGACACAGTAAGCACTGGAGAAGCACCCTGTAACACCAAATAGTAGATCCTGGCTAATAAGACAGCAGAGGTGCTGAAGCCCCTGCCCTGTGAAGGCCCAAATGTGTGGCTGAAGCATCATGTTTTGCCGAATTCTCTAGGAAGGCTGTTTCAAGGCCTTGTTTTTACAGCAGACTACAGGTTTCCCCTGAAGAAGCGCTGGACAGAAGGAAGAGATGGTGGAAGAGGTGGTCAGCAGCAACTGTGTACGCGAAGGAGAGACAAGAGTTACACGACAAGCTTACTCTTATTACAAGAACTGGTATCAGAACATTCTCATTTGAACCCGGCTGTACTTCTGACAATATTCTCTTATACAGATAGAAAACAATAATTCAAATTTTAAAATTTTGTTTTAGTCTAGTAAACTACCACAATCCTAAAAAGACACTTTGTGCTTTGTCCACAGCCAGTCTGCAGAAGTAAAAAGAATATACATGCAAAGTCTACATACCTGTAAACAGAAAAAATACTTCAGCAATTCAGCAAAACCATCCATGCAAATAAGTAACACAACTGAAAAAAATTGTAGCGTATCAAAGATTTTTTAGTCCTAGTGATTTGTTAGCATTGCTATTTCCAGCAGTCGCCTCAATGTTCAAGAACCAGAGCAGCTCTAGCAGATTCTCTACTAAAAAATGAGCATGTTTTTCTGATAATCGTGGCTATTTACCAGCCATGAGGCACAAACAAACTCATCTCAAGATGGATTTTCTCCATAAAGCATCTTCCAAAATAAAGCTACAGTTGGAGGAAAACGAAACTACAAATTACACAGTTGAGCTTAAGTTGTAAAATGCAGAATTTAAAACTCCATGTATTAGACACAGAATATACAGAGAGGTTTAGAATACCTTAAAAGATGATTTTATCTCACTGCGTTTGCTAATCTTTAATACCTTAGCTTACCTTCAGGGAGAATTTTTGCCTTATGAGTTCAATAACGAAGAAAGATTGGGCATGAAAGAAGAGATTAATTACCACATGAAACTTAACTTTTATGCAAGTAACCTAGCAGCAGTCTAGACAAACCTCCATTACAGCCAGTGCTATGTGCAACTGCAATTATTAAAAAATAAAAGGTTTTAAAGTGAAAATTTACAAGACATCGGTATTCATCCTAGAATCTACATATTATTCTACCAGCAATGTGAGAAAGTTCCTCAAAATGAGAGTGCCTCAAAATTGTAATTAAATTGTATACTGCAGTTCAAACAGCTCTAAAGTTAGTTAGAAACTCCTGCGACTCCTTTTAACTTGTTCTTTGGTTAAAGCCATCAACGTCTATTTTGTAACTTCTAACCTTTCCCTTTGCCCCAAGAGACAGCCCATTTATTTCTAAAGGGAATCAGTAAAACAAAAACATGAGAACAAAAGGCGACGTTTATGCCTCCTTTGCTGTCACTTAGGACTTGTGCACTTACATTCCTCTTTGCTCGGTGAAGTTACATTCAGTTCTGTCAAAAGTTGCTGGTTGGAGTTAGCGGCCTGCGTGGTTAGAGAGGTATTGCTGTTGTCACTGTTCGTTTCTCCAGAGAACAAATCTGACTGGCTGTTGCTTGTGCTGGGAGTAGAGTCATCGTCTGGCTGCTTCTTCTGGAAATCTATCAAAACCAAGATTTCACATGTCATCCCACTTGCTCAATCTAATCATCCGATGTTATGCAAAAAACCTGAACATAACAAAAATAACCCCCAAACACTGCCAGAGATGGTATCATCCTTGTATATCTCCTACAAGACAAAGTTAGAGTAGCCTTCAAGTTTTTATTTCAGATTTAAAGTATCTTAAAAGTTATTTGTTGTTGAAGAACAAACAATTTCAGAACTACACAAAGTTCTTGTTTCCACAGCTGTTCAAGAGCATCGAAAGCTTACAACTGCGTGTATCAGTATACAGCACATAGCACCGTTTTAAAAATAGTTCACACAAAGCATGGTCAAAAGCGTAAAGGAGCAAACATCCCACGAGGGAAGAACTAAGGCATGTAACACAAGTATAAGGAAATGTTACACTTCTCTAAAAACAGTAATTCTTACTGCTGTTTTATAAAATCCCACCTGTAACAGTTTTAGCAAAGCCAGTGTAAACAGCTATGGTTCCAGGTGAGCACGGAGGAGCTGGTGAGGGCTTTGCATCACTACTTTGATGGGGGTTTGGTGTATGGAGTGGGGGGGGGGGCTTTTTTTTTTTCCCCTCCGTCCTTCACTTACTCCAACATCGGTATTAAAAGTTGCTCATTGATCTATGCTCATAGCCTTAGATATAGGAAGTAAATCACTACAATATATTAAAGCTACAGACAAATGATTTGGCTTCAACGTTTTCCTTTTGTTTTCTTTTTGATCAGCAAGTGCCAAGTCACACTCCATCTCCAAACTGCTCCCATAGTCCAAATCTATCTTCGATAGATGCTATCCTCCAAACCAGATTCAGGTTTGAGGGGAAATATTCTTTTCAAGTGCAAATCCTCCCTCAAGGGCTTTCCCAAACGCGCAGTCCAGCTACCCGGTTAATTACAGCATTAGCCGCAGCTCCTAGCAGATACACTACCGGATTTCAGTCCAGCACAGCTCTGCCAGTGGATACCCCCGAGGAACACCCCTCCCAGCCAGGTGGATTTTGGTTTGCTTATCATCCACAGTTACTCTCACAGAGGCACCTTTCCTTGTAAAGAGGCAGCTGAAGATGAAGTGCACCACCTCTTGGTATTCCCAAACACATCTTTTTTAAAAAAATGACATACAAAGGCAGAATTTATTCATTATACAGATACATAAATCAGTATCGGTTGCCCATTATTATGTCATGACTGAGAGGAAAACAGAGCAGTCCATAAATATTTGCAGATGATGTGTTAGAAACACGGATCGCCAACAGGACTCACTGGGCTTAAGCAGCAATACAGTCAAACTGTCCTTAAATGCTAATCTAGGATTTAAGTGATTTCCCAGGGAAGTTCGTTCTGCTATGGAAGACTCAGCCAGAACTCCAGCTTGGAGAGGAACAAGCTCAAAAGGCAGAGGGAGGTGGCAGACAGGAAATCAGCCACCTCCACAACACAGCTCTGAAAAACAAGTGGGATGCTCTTTGTCAGGGATGAGTACTGGACCCAGGAAGACATCCTAACTCAGGCCTCACCAGGTACCAACAAAGCTTCACCCAGGTTGGGCTCCTGGATATTGTAAGTGTATTTATGCCATCAAGAAAGCTCCAAGCACTTGGGATTCTGCACCAGCCACAGAGAGCTGCAGCAATTGGAACTGGAGCCACCAGCCCAGAAGATACCCAACTCTTCACACCTCTACTGAGGCAGCAGTCCTGACAGAAGGGGAACTCACAGCTAGAGATGTTTTGGGAACACTGCTCTATAAATAACCAGTACAGAAAATAAATGAAAATCTCACATGTTGCCTGAAAATATAAGGTGGCTACAAAGATCGAGAGCGTTTTACGTGAGACTGCATCCAGGGCAGAGCACAGAAGTAAAGCTGAGCTGTGTGCATGTATCAGAAATGGAAGCAACTTCATCTCCAATGAGTAGAGCAAAAATAATGGTTATGCTCAATATTATACACTGTGAGCAATCTATAAAATGCATTAAAAAAGAAAGTGTAGAGTTGCAGAACAGCAAGAGATACTATGAAGTAAAATTCAGCAAGTTAAAAATTCTCAGTGTGATTTTTTTTTCCTAGTTAGCTGCAAATACTTTGCTCAGGCTTCACTAGCTCAGTATCATCCATAAAAGGCATTTAAAAAGAAACGTAAAACATTTTTACAAAATGGTCTATATAATAAAAGTCCTGACAGTCCTTTAATGATAGTATGGTAAGTACTAATGCTATGCTGTGTCTCCCAAAGCTGCAAGTTTAAGAGCACATTGACCAAGGTGGTGGTGGTGTTTGGTGTCGTCACGTGTGCGTGTGTCCCCCGAAAAACTATTCACTTTTGCAACCTATTGAAAAATTCCCCAACTCCAAAGAGAGCATAAAAGGCTGTCAAAAGTGGTCATTCAGTGACAGCATTTCCCAACAAGCTTTCCAGTGAAAGAGTTCAGAGCTGTTACACAGCAGCAAAATCCACCATGGTGGTTAAATGCTCTTTGCCTTCATGAATCCAGGACCCTGTGTTCAGAACTAACTTTTACTCAGACTGCAAATCAATTAACTTTCAAAAAAGTATTAGCCTGCTCAGTTGTGTGGAACCTGAGAACATCTGTTGTTCCCCCTTTTTAACCACTTTTTGATTACAGACAGGAGTACTGGAGGAAAGTGTTGAGAACGCCACTGGAGACACACTGACTGTAACTGAAGTTGTACTACTTACACTCCAGCACGTTATTAACAGTTGCCTTAGTAATGTGGCATTAACAGCAGTACAGGACCTAGTCAATAACAGTTTATATAATAAATTTTACCTAAACTACCAACAGATTTCTGAGATATTGCTTTATGATTTGTAATCCAGTATTTACCTCGTACAAATACGTATCTAATGACATACTGGATGAGCTGTACTGTATTTCTTCAGTGTATCGCTGGACAGCATTTGGCTTCTGTTAACCAGGACTCTCGTTAACACAAATAACTTGCAGATCACCTTGATCTCCCCCCAAGCACAATAAAAACTGGCAACAATTACAGGAGAGCTGTGTCTGAATAAATCCAGTTAAGCCTTAACTGCTTAACAAATAAAACAAACCAAAAATACACACACAATACAGGCAAGACCCTGGCAAGTTCTGAAGGGGAGGCTTTATTCTGACTAAAATCGTAATGTAATTCTGTTGACAGAACAATGACCTCTCCTAATAGTCTCAATAAGGAAAAAACAGAACAAGAGCTGGCAAGACATTAATCAAAATTTCCAGAAGTTTCTATTTAATGACAGATGCATGCAAAACATTTTTGTTTAAATTATTTTTTTCCTTCATTTTGACTGAGACTTTCACTATGCTAACAAAATCTGTGCCAAAATGCATGACTGACCAAAAATCCATCAAAGCCACATTCCCCTTTCCTAGTTAATGAAATACAACTTTGTAACTTCTTATAGAAACTTCAACTGGCATACAGGGTTCGTGAAAACAAACTCTCTGCATTTGCCAGAAAATATTTTCATTTTCCCTTTTTCTCCACTGCCTTCATGTTTGGATTTTTTGATAGTTTTGTGGTTTGGGTTTTTTGTTTGGTTTGGTTTTTTTAGGGTTTTATTGTTTTGTTTTGGTTTTGTTTGTTTGTGGGGGTTTTGTTTTGTTTTTTGGTTTGTTTTGTGGTGTTGGGTTTTTTTGTTTTTTGTTTGTTTTTTTTTTTTTTGTTTTTTTGTTTTTTTGTTTTTTTTTAAAGAAACCAGCTCCAAAATAAGATGGGAAAAAATTAGCCATTTCCTTCAGGGAGGAATAACAGAAGGAAAGATCTATCAATAAAGTGCATGAAATATATCCAATAACCTATCACTGCATGGTAGAGAAGCTGCTAGTAGGAAGCAGCAATGCTGCCAGTCTTTTATAGCTTCAAAATCCTTTTGCTTTAAGGGTTGCACCCAGCATCTCAACTGGCTGGGCAGGAGCAGAAAATCTCAGGCAAGGCTCTCATGCTCTGGAGGTTAATAGTAAGAGTGATATTTGTGTTTTGTTACTTAGGATTTCTTTTTAGACAAAACAATGGCTACCTTCATAAATAGACATGATACAAACATTTCATGTTCTATATATACAGTGAATTCAAATAGTTTGAACTAAAAGAAAGGCAAGAAGCCAGCTTTGTTCTTTTGCAAGACAATCTTTTGCCATTTGTATTCATATAATAACATTGATAATGAAAGCCATTACCTTTACAGCTTCTGATTCTAACCCATAAAACCAGAGGTGTCACCCAAAATGACGTCTTCTGCACAGGACTAAAACTGCTTCGTACATTTGTCTAGTTACTGTTGCCAGGTTAGAGTTAGCAACTAGAAAGAACCCATCCTCCCAATTTGTTCATTTTACCCATTAACTTGAGATCAAACTAATCAATACCTCTTCCACCACCAAAAATACTCCCAACTCTGTGACACAAAAAAATCAGACAGTCCAAATTCCAGTACTTAGTTTACTTTAGCTGTTGATATCCAACAAAATATCTAAGGAAATATCGACTCCTCAACTTTACTGTAAGGGGTCTATAACTAAGCAGGGAACAATCCCTCAGCTTATGGTAAGTAACTTCTGTGATTCCAGTCGAACTTTGAGGTAAAGATGAATACAAGCAATGCAATAGCAGCATGTCATAAAGCATTTTATTCTGAAAAAGACAGACATGTCAAAACATTAGATGAAATGACTTAATACTAAGTCAAACATCTTTCTCATTTGCCCTCATGCTATGGTATAAGAAATTACAGAAGTTCTGAAACTCCCAAAAGGTATTAAACTGGAGCCCACCTTTCGGCTTATTTTAAGGGTCAAGGTTACAAACACTTTCTATTCCCAGGTCTATAACAGATGTTTTCATTAATAAGAAATGGGTTCATCCAAATAAATTATGGATGTTGCAAAAAGCATCAGAGCAAACAGCATGCTAAGAGGAGAAAATTAGAGTCTTTAAAGTAATTATTTTGGTTGATAGGCAATATTACACCACTCTCTATTCTTCAGTCCTACAGCTCCCATAATTTAGTAGTGTGAACTAGCAAAAAAGTTATTTGGAGAGTGTTTGCTTCTTACACTGCATTAACTGTGCAATCTGCACATTTTTTATTACCAGAGCACCTTGTTCTTCTACAGAGCATAAATTAATGTGTTAGCGTCACATCAAATGTCTACTAGTCCATTAGCATCCCAACATACACAATAGACTTTCACCTTCCTCTAGTCTGTTCAGAAAACAGTTCAACACTTAAAAGAAAACACATTTTGAAAGTACTCTATGGGAAGTAACACAAATATTATGACATTGAAACTGCTACAGTGAAATGTTTAAGTTATTGCAGCATTTTTTTTTCTTCACATGCCTAGAAAAACTGTTCATATATGACCATGGAATAGGACTGTAAGTCCTACAGATTTTACTTATATATTGAGAACTCTTCACTGGACTTTTCTGGTTCATAGCTTACTGAAGGCATTTCAGGTGTCATTCATATATAACTACATTTTTCATATTAATTTAGTGTGAAATAGATAAAATTTTTCCTTTAAGTAGATATCTGAATGCCATCTAAAGCTCCAATAATGGACTGGCAATAAGACTGCACTTGTGAGGAGATTTTTTTTTTTTCTTTTTAAATAGCACACAGACAGAAAGATGCACTAGCCCACTTGCAGAATAAACACAGATCTCCTGCCCTCAGGGGAATGCACTATAGAATTTGCATAAGTATTTGTATTAGGAGAAGACAGCCAAAGTAATAAAACGGAATCAGAGGTAAGTACTGTACAAAATTATATTTATAAAAATATACGAACAATACAACATACGCACATATAAAAAAAAAGACATTTCTTAATACATCCACAATAATAATAGCAACAATAGGTGGATGAATTGAAAATTAGACTGCAGAGTACAAAATAACTACTGCAGTATATTCTTGTATGAGCTATCAGGAGAGCTCATCACTTTCACAGTTAAGCACAAAGTACAGGGAGAATTAACAAATCAGCAAAAATATTAAAAGATTATTTTCTATACAACTGAACTTTATTTAGAATTGTGAGCACATGTGGTACAGGAAAGCCATTCAGATCTTAGGGTTTTTATTCATAACGACAACTTTTTCAGTTATTTCAGTTTTTCTACATAAATGTGAAGAAAAACTGAAATTAGTTCTTTATGCTCAAGTTATCCTTCATGGTTGCTACACTGTGCTAAATGGCAACACATTATTAATAAGAGTTTCAAATAATATTGTGATTTCCATCTTGCATATACTGAGCTTTTCATATACATTTCATTTTCTTTTCACGTAAGTAGAGAAAATACTAGAAAAGGGGCAAAATAAATATAAACCGAAAAAAAGATGGATGCGCAAGGGTGGTAAACAGAACAGGGCTGTAGTTACATGTATTTATCATTCAGGAATTAGGATGAAGTCATAGCAGACGAGTGCCATATTTGTAAAATTACTGTAAAGTTTAACATGATCAGGTTTTTTGGGTGTGGGTGGTTTGTAGGTTGGTTTTTGGTTTCGTTTGTTTGTTCATTCCCCACCCCCCCGAAGTCTGATGACATTGTGTTTTCAGGTGTTTTTCTCTCAAGAAATAAGGCACCCCTTGCTTAAAGGCGACATATGTCTTCTTTCTCCTGGCTCTATAAAATTATTCTCCACCAAAGCTACACAGGAAGCTCCAGATTTGACTACCAGATTTTGCCTATTATTTACCAGGAAAAATAATCGATAACTAATAAACAAAGGCTAGCATGATAACAAGGATAACATTATTACAGATGACCTTCAACTTAAGATACAGATCATTAATTAATATATATACAGACATCTTTTTAAGGAAGACAAATGCAGTTTTGCATAAGAAGTGTACAGAAAAATCTACAGTAACTGTATTAACCAGTTAAGAGTTTGCATGACTGCCATAAAAAAACCTGCCATTTTTACAGCACACGATCCCACCATCTCCAAAGTAATTGTGAAATCCTGAATTGATGAAATAGGAACTCCATTATCATCTACCACAGTATCCTCTGTGAATGGCTTCCCAACAGAACAAACATTCCCTGCTCTGCCTGATAATAACAATTTGCTTACCGTAACTATTGCAATACTGACCAGGAACAAGGTCACTGAAAACCCCTGCAAATAACATTTTTAAAACCCTTGTTATCACAGTTACTATTGTTAAAGTAGCATGCTTGCATTCTTTCAACTAAGATTTGATTATTCTATAAAACTCACCATCATAAAGAAGAATAAATATTATTGTCTCTCATCGCAGGATCTAAAAGTACTGAAACTATGAAGAATAAACGACTATTTTAACAATCCACTTCGATTTCCCTGTTACAGAATCCCTCGGTTATGCAGTTAGCATTCATACTTTTAATTCATTACAGAAAATATATGGTGGGAATGTGCTATATAAAAGTGCTGTTGCATTGCAAAACCTAAAACCAATGAGGGGCTAGCTGTATGGCACACCTGTCTCTGACAGTGGAACTAGGAAATTAAGACAATTTATTACCCAACTAATTGAGACAGTATGGATTCTTGAACCTGTATCAACAGATACCGGTAAAAATCCAACCCAAGGGGAAAGCATGAACTTTAAACAAACTGTGGAAAGCAAAGCGACCACTCCTTGATCAAGACTGCAAGAAATATTTTATTTTTCAATGATATGCAGAATGGGAATTCATTAGGAAGAACACCTACCAAACTGGACTACTAGTAAAACAGCAACCAAGTAGGCAGCTTGCCATGGAGTCTTACATACTGCCACTGCAAAAGACGGCAACGACTATAATTTGACTAACTCTAGCAAGAAACAAGAAACGAAACTCCAGTACCCAACAGCCAGGAAAAGTAAACTGATATAAGGTCATGGAATTAATCTGTTAATCTAACTTGCTGCAGCCATTTGAAGGACCCACTTGGCACTTAAGGAAAACAAACATTTAACATAATCTGACGGTAACACGACAGTGGAGATATAACAGAATTAAATATAGGAATGTTTAAAAAAAATACCTGGGAAAAACTTCTAAGTAGTGGTGATCTACAGAATTTATTCTCAAAGACTTGGAAAATGTGTAACATGAGCATTTAAAAACTGGTAAGACAAAATTCTAGAAAATACTAAATAAATTTAGAATTGACTCAGAGCAGCACGCAACCTACAAAAAACTGCAGCTCTATCACTCTCCTAAACTTCTGTATCTTTATCTCTAGAATTCTTTTACTACAAGGATCCCTTTGTGAAACTAAACAAATTAATAAGGAATGTCCCATTTCAAATTAAATTCAGAGTGATGACACATCAAAATCTATGCTCCTAAAGGGGGAGAAACATTAATTTTGATGAGAAGAATCTGATCCATAAACCCATAAGCCAAGCACTTTGCAACAGCAGTGAGTCATGTGAAGCAAACTAACAAAGTGAACTTCTCAAGGTTCTTTTGTAATAATGAGACATCTTCAAAACGGGACTGTTAACTGATAGAAACAGAATTGAATTACCATTCATATTTATTCTGGACACTTCATTCACCAGGCACGTAGGAACTAATATTGTTTTAATAAAAGAAATGTTTCAATTAGCTTTTTTGTACTAGAGCTATCTTTTAAGTCACCTTATCATGCCCTTTCCAATACCTAGAGAGAACCTCAATTTCAAAATGCATGTCTATTACTTTTTAATTAATTCCTCCAGTCTAATTTATGTAGTTCCAATTAAAGTGAACGTTTGACTCATTTTCTGTCAATAATAGTCACATTTATAGTTCAAGCATTCCCAAATATTTGACTATAGTATAAAAACTGAGGATTTTCACAAGGGATAAAAGGCCTCTACAGTAAATTAAACCCTTCTAGTACTAACTCACAAACCCCTCATCAGTTCTCTCTCCCTCATCTCCAGTTAAGGTACCTTAACTACCATTACCAAAACACTCAAAGCATCCCTCAGAATTTCTCATTTATCAGACTCTTTTCCCCAGTCTCCTTTGAACAGCCCAGAGGCAGAGCTATAGACTCTCCTGGAAGAGCAAGCACTCCGATTTCCTGGTCTCACTTCCCCACAGCCAACCCAACCCTTTGAAATATGTGTCTGTGAGGAAGATTTAGTATTTTATCACTATGTAGTGTAAGTGGTGAGCTTCTACCCACTCTTCCCAACCTTACTGGAATCTGATGCTTCTTGTTGTAATAAATATCTGCCTTTCATATGCAGTAGCTAGAGAAAAGTGTGGAGAGGAAACTCCAAGCCTGATAGTCCTCAGTTGTGGGGGCAAAAATTTTGCAATGCTTAGGGTTTGTATGAGCAATTTGTGACTGCAATAATCTACAATAATAGGAAAAGCCCAGGTCATGTTTTTATCACACAATTGAGAAAGCTCACTGGAAACTCACCTGACACCTTTGTGTCTTAGCTTCAAGTTCCACATTTCACTAACTTCCTGGACTTCTCTGGGAGCTCAAGGGAAGAGCTGTAGCCTCCCACTTACCATCCCCTCCACCCTATTCAGTAATCACCCAGAAATGCACCAAGTCAGTGTTCAACCTGCCGACAAAAAACTGCAGAAGTTCACAGACCAAGGAAAGGAAAGTTATTTTAGATTTATGAATCCAGAAGGTAAAACACAGCAAACTCTCACTAGATCTAAGGCAGCTACAAACCACTGCATTACATTAAGTTCTGACTATGGAACACTATGCCTCAGAAACCCAACCACAACTTAAGCACCCCTCCCCTGCTTATTTTCAGAAAACCTGAAATATACATATTTCTTTTCCAGCCTTTTAGGAACAAAAACGTGAATATGTGCAGACAAAGAACTGCTTACGTAAAATAAACATTGCTTAGGCCTCTCTCTGAGCAACAAACCATGCTGAACTTTTGAATTAATAAAAGCAATTTTTTCTTTTATTTCTACTTACTAAAATTGTCTTCTAAAAGAAGACAGTAGAAATGTTGAAATCAAGTCAATGACAACACACATTTTCATTATTAGCTAATTAATCCCAAAGAAAATCGCTGCAGTAGATCTCAAAATTTGAAATCAGTATAAAATGGCTGCAAAAATAGGTCATCTAGTGAGTTCATATCTAAGGCTTACGGATTTTTTTTTTTTCTTACAAGTGCTGACTATTTCAATATTTAGATGCTTTTCTGCTTTCTTTAGATTAAAACTGTAGAAAAGGAAAAGGAATGGAAAAACTGCTCTCCTCAGAATGATGCATTTCTGTCCCCCCTGTGGAAAAGATGCATAAATACACTTCTCAATTCACTTATTTTTATATAGTAAATACATATGAACTTAAAGCATCTCTAGTGATGATGAATAGATCCTTCTGCCTGTCAGTGCTGGAGGATCACTGCTGAAACTGGCTAAAACACACACTCTTGTCTATGCCTTAATACAGAAATAAAGAGAAAGTGCAATGAATTAAAAAAAGCATGAGAAGAAAATAAAATCCTTTTGCTTCTCATATCCATGATTTGTGATTTGATGTGATCTAACTTCTGCTATCACTTGCAACTTACTGGAGATGAGAAAATTAGCCTTTTGCCACTGCTGTTTCCAGAGCTCTGGGTTGCAAGTGGTTGCTACTGGGCATAATAGATCTGGAATCCCTTCAATGGGAGTCTTCACTAGCAAAGCATAAATCTCTCAAAGCAGTGATGTGCTGACCTTGAACAATACATTAGTTAAATGCTGGTAATGTTGGGATCCTGCACACGAAAATAGATTCTGTGGCCAGTCCTCCCTGTTTCAAGTTTTGTTTCTTTGAGTTTAACAGCGTCACGGCCACGGAATTAGGACTCCACTCCAACTCAATGCCCCAGCTATTTTGCTTTTCATCTACAGCATTAGAGAAGATTTACAAGGTTTCACAGGTTCTTCTATTAAAAATATTTAAAAAACAGCTATTTTGCTTTTCATCTACAGCATTAGAGAAGATTTACAAGGTTTCACAGGTTCTTCTATTAAAAATATTTAAAAAA
>KL275401.1:70403-108099 GCA_000699545.1 Podiceps cristatus
AAAAAAAAAAACACAAACACAAAACCAAACAAAAAACACAAACAAAAAGGCAAAAGCCATTTTAAGTGTTCAACCTGGGCAGAGGGGGAGAACAACAGTTTTTGTTATGCTCTGAAAGATCAACAAGAAAAGTCATCCTAAAATGCCTACTAAGCAGAAAGGAAAACAAGGATGAAACGTGTTATTCTCACACATTCAGCTAGTTTGTTGCACTTTCTGAAGTGCAATGGCCATGAAAAGCAAGAAAGCAAAATATGCTTTCAAGAAGTGTTTGAAAGCATTCTTTTAAGCTTTCTTTGTTATGCCTAAACAGAGTTAGAAATAACAATTATACAGCCTCCTCAAGGACTCACGTTCTATAGACTGACAGATTGAACCCATCCCTGAAAATCTTGAGAATAATCTTAGAAATTACCTGTTTCTCGGCATTAATAAACTAGAAGATAAACAGTTAACAACAACCTTTCTCCTCCAGTTAGGGTGGATAATTGTGTTTCAAGTACAAGTAATTATGGGCATTACTTGGGAAACTAACTGAGGACTAGCACATAAAATTCAGATCAAACAGCTAAATATGAATAAACTAAAGGATGAATACATTTTCAGAAAGAGCTGAAAGATTGCTAGAAGCTATTAGCTGTTTTGTGCATGCTGTTATGATTACCTGCTTAAAGCACAAACATCCATAGAGCCTATCCTTACAGCCCAGCAAAAACAGCAAAACGCAACTGATCCCAGCAGCAAGACGGGTGGGTAGCAGAAGAATTTAATTAACTGACAAACTCAGAATAAACTGGGTCAAGCAGCTCAACTCTCCTCTATCATACTCAAAGAGCTAGAGTGGCAGGAAACCCTATATGCAATTCAATTATCTTTAAAAATGTTTTCCTAGTTCTTCAGGAGCAGGCTGAGAGACCTCTCCCGCCACACAGTTTCCAGTTCAGTGTGTGATACGGCAGATTAAACTATGTAATGTCTACCACCAGAGGGGGGTGTTCTATTATGCTGCATTTTCCAATATCTTTCAGCTCTGCACATTGATTTTAATTCTATTTAATCATCATCAGTAGGGAACAAGCTTCCTTCTTTCTTTGAAGAGTCTCTTTTTATGTATGTCCAACTTTGGACTAATTACTTCCATGGCAAGTTTGATCTCCTATTTAACAGGAGCAAGTTGATAACTAATTCATCATTTCCATCTCAAACGATCAACAAAAACCCTGCCCTTTATCCTCTCTTTCCAATCCATAACACAAAGACAACGGAAATGCCCATCTTCTATATGACTGGGGACCATTACAGAATCTTCTCCAAAACTACAACTGCTACTACTTTCTTCAGTGGGAAGGAGGAAAAAAAAGTGAAGAGGCATCCCCTTTCTATCTTGCATGAAAATCAAACTTGAAAGATACACAAATTGAACAGGAGGAAAAGAGGGACAGTTGCAGAAGCATGACTGATGTAATTTCATTTTTGATAAATTCTGCTGTACAGATTTGTGGCAATAACCAGTAGTACAGTTTCCCGAAGACAAAGGAGTGGTGCCAACAATGTCTAACTGCGCACATTTAATTTCTGCATAAGTGTAAGTGGACAGAGGCAGACACCTCTGGAAAAAGATTTAGAGTGCCAACACAAAGAGAAAAACTATTGCAATATAAAGTGCCTAAATCAGTCTCTTGAAATACTTACTTGCCTCTGTTGCCTACAGCGGGCAATGCCGTTATGCATAAAAAAAAAAAATAAATCCCACAACACAGCCACCTTGCTCTACAGTGGGTCACATATTCTGCACACATAAGGAATATAAACAACCCCCTGTGTATCAAAAATAAGACCTGTTTGTACCCTATACTACAGAGCAGAACAGCTAATTCCTACAAGACTCGAAACAACAGCAAATAGAAACACAGATGAAAAAGCGAGCATTAGGTTCTCCTGTGTCTATCACTTCAAACATAGGCTCCACCAGCTCCAGTGTTCAGGAGAAGAAACCTGTCATCCAATGCATTGGCTATTTCCAATTAAAGGCTGCAAGTGCTTCAATATATGAACTTCAGATGGTGGCTTTTCTCAAGACACTCTCCAATGTTAAATCTGATCTTGATGGAAAAGCAGAGATATATCTAATAAAAAAAAGGGGGGAGTAAAGTTTTCCCTCTTAAATGGGTTTTGCTTGGAAATGGCAACAGTAAATCTAAGAGCTAATCCTCCGTGGCTGACTTTCCACTGTTCTTCCTCATCTAAAATGCTGTAAGGTAACATTTTAATGCTGTCTAATTGTCTGTATATTAAAATATCTGTGAGGCAAGCAACTTCAGAAGTTGTTCTTGTGAAGGATGGATTTTATTCTCATAATCATATAGTAGGACCACAGTGACAGAAATGATACCAGATACATTTTTATGCCTATACATAAACTTCAACAAAATAAATATATTCACAGCAGGGCAAAATCAAAGAAAATGGAATTTCTGTATGGGAAAGAACACTAGAACCATTATTTTTATTCCTCCTATGGGACTGGATTATCTCTAGAAATACTACTTCCACACCTCTCCCCACCTACCCCCACCTCCCAAAGGAAAAAAAAAAAAAAAAAAGTTTTATGTGTTTATTTAAATAAATGAAAAAAGAGGCTGCACTAGATATTTTAAAAGTCAAATTTAAGTAATATTTCTCTTTCTCTTATTTGTCCAATGCTTCTGTAAACATTAATACATCAAATTCCCAGCAAATAATAGTGGCAGCTCAACTGAAAACAGGTGTAAAATGAAGGTACTTCAAATTATTATATCAATCCATAGCCTAATGTTTGAGGGTTTTTTCCTTAGAACTAAATCCCAAAGTTGATGCGAGTTTTCACCAAGACTTTAGTTAAAGAAATTAGTTTGTAGACTTGCATGTTAACTGCACTAATATTCCACGGGAACACAAATCCAGTTAAGACTGAAAATTTGAATCTTAAATCTCATTTCATAAAGGCAACTCTTCTGCAAGTCTCCTGCACTTGATTTCACAAAGACTCAAGAGTGTTCCTGGTTATGCCCTATCTTCTTCCTGCCAAATTCCGCCATGACTAAGAACACATTAGCGCTACAAACACTGACATGAAACCCACGTATTCAATTTCATCAACGTACTCCCTTGCTAATTAATTTGTGACCTCTGCAACACACTCTGGAATTTCAATCTGCAGTCTCCTCCAGTTCCCAGTTCGGAACATAATTCAATCTTGACTGCAACCCTGGTCTGGTTTCCTGCTAATTCCTTCATTTCCAAGTTCCCCGGGGTATATTAGAAGGTGTTAGCTGCATCTGGGATAAACAGTGCAGTTACAGAAGCCCAACTTTCAATTACAAGATTTCAATACCTCACATTTAATTTTTAGGAAGAAAGCTTTTTTTGTATATATTTTGCAGACGTTTACACTAACAGCTGTGCCACTTCTGCTTTGCCTAATCTGTCTTGAGACAAATACTGCTTTATTAAATTACCACCAAACCAAGCCCTGGTTGTGATGCTGCTTGAAACAGTAGATTTAAATTTGCACATTTAAAAGAAGTTTTAAAAAAACAAAGACAAATAAATCTGCCCCAAAAGAGATGCTTGAAATTTAATTTAATTTGTGATGCTGCTTGAATTTAAATAGATTTAAATTTGCACATTTAAAAGAAGTTTTAAAAAAACAAAGACAAATAAATCTGCCCCAAAAGAGACCATGCTGGCAGAGGTGACAGATGAAATCCAAGTTTCTGTAGTATGTTCAACTGGAATATTTCAAGCTGCTTTATAGTGAACTGTATGCCATTTAGAATGAAAAATGCCCAGTGCTATATATCTGAAGGTAATGTTTGCGTTTATTGTTGAGTGATCTTTTTAGTATTTCTAAATACACTTTCAATTCTGTTAGCTACATTTTCTAAGGGTATCCAACTGCCTTTACAGATAGGGAAAAACTGTGTATGAAGAAAATAAAGCCACTTGTCCAATTTCATGCTGGAGATGCATGACAAAGTCAGGAAGCCTACATTCATTTCAGATTTCGGAAGGGGTTTGTTTGGTGAGTACTTTTAGAAGTTTTGAGAACAGTTTGCCCTGTTTTCTTAGTCTGGCCCCCTTGGCCACTACTGATGACAGGGTGCTGGCTAGTCATAGCTTTGGCTGGCCCTGTACAGACATTCTTTTATTCAATTTCATGAATTATTTAGGAATTGTTCACTTGTGCATGGGAAACAGTTTGAAGAGAGTAAGCAACACTGTAAAGAGAACGGAGCAGAGAAAAGAACAGAAATCAGCAAAGAAATGCTATAGTTAGGAGTATACTACCAAACTCAATGCCACAAACCAATTATTACGAATATTCTGATATTAGCCATTTTGCTTGCAAATTTTAAGGTTTGCCATTTATATCTTGCTTAATCATACCATGCCTTTGAGACAAACCAACATGTTTTTTAAGATTATTTCTGAAAAAGAGCTCCCCAGCCCTTCTGAAAAGAAATAGCACTGACAACGTCTTTATAAATCCCTAAGTAGCCTGTTATTTTGCAAACAGGAAAGTGACTAATATAATTTCAGATAAAGTAATGCCAGGAAAGTGACTAATATAATTTCAGATAAAGTAATGCCATGGTTGACATGAAGAACTTTTCAGTCCCTGACATTCGCTCTCCTTTTCCAGTGGACTCTGAAGTAGCTCATCACGATGTATGGAAAAATTACCACTTTCTGGTTCTAGAGCTTGTCTTATTCTTGTGCATCAAACCTGCAGTCTCTTCTCCACACTCGTACAAAAATGTTTTAGAAACTTATGTTCTCTGGTCAATTTAAAGATGATTTACAGTCTGTATTTCCCATCAAACTTGCTTCACGAGAAAACTACACAATGATATTGATTTGTAATGCCATGAGAATAACTGCAGTGTGTAAACCTGCAGCTGTCCCTTATGTGGAAGATATGGCACTACTCAAGAATTTTCAAACTAGTTTTCACATCAAAAATAAGTAGCAGAAAAGCAATGACTTTTTTAAAAGCGTCAAAGACTGCTAGGAACAGGCTTTTCTGTCAAACTCATTGCAATGCTAGATTGTTAAGCTTTCTGTTAATTCATGCTAAAGACTGAGGTAGGCATCGGTCAGTGGACAGCAGTAGTTGTACGTGCTTATGAATGGTATGGCATCAGCTTCTTGATTCAAGACTCATGGTTATGATTTTCTACACTACCTGATTGCCAGATTTCTTTCAGTGCTGTAAAAGGTATTTTGTCTTAGCAATAGAGGTCTCCTTTTTATCACTTATTTTTAGGAAGTCAGTATCAGATCTTACATTGATGGACACCTCATGCATTTTTTTTTTTTCTCCTTTTTGAGAATATCCCCAAGCAAGTGATATCTTAAAGATATTCTACAAAAAGGAAGTTAAGACTATTGTTGGTCATATTTCTATTGTCTTATCAATTGAGCATCAACTTTCTTTTTCTTTAGTCATTCCTTTATTTCTGCTATCGACCACAAGGCAAAAAACAAGTCTAGAAGCGAGTAAGAGTGACTTTGTTCTTAATATGCCGTGTTAGCAAAACATACTAACACTAGGCAAATGCAAAGCAGTCCCAATGTGCCTGAATCCTGTAAAAAGCAGAGCATGCTGACAGTTTTACGTTTAGGAAAATTTGGAAGCTCAGTAAAGGTATAGAGCCATCCCTGTGCTATTCTGAGCTTATCTTCATAGTTGCTTTACAGAAACAAATCTTAGCCTACTACTGCGATCCTGAGAAAGCAGAGTTTCTATTATCTTCATTACTTGTTCATTAACATCAGACTGAAAGGCTTTCATCAAGTCTTATATGGTGAAGAACAGAAAGCTGTAGCTTTCCACCTGGATGCCTGATTAGTACTAAAATATCTTCATAAACATCTGCTTTTAAAAATAGAAGTTGAAAGCATAGCTCTCTAGTTTAATACAAAATGACTGTCTAATTGAAGTTCAAATGAAACCAATACAAAACTGCCAAGCTACAACTACTTTGCAGATTTCTGTCTTACTGACGAAGTTACAACTTATTTTGACATTGCAATTTTTCACAAGAAAATAAGAATTGTCTATAGCAGATTATGTCACAGACCTATCACTGATGCCTAGTTCCTCCAAGCTCCTGTGCTCGGGACCTACACTTGCTCAGTTTTCCAGGAGTGGGAAATAGGAAGTCCACAACTGGGCATTTCTGAAATTTTTAGAGAGAGGTTACATGCCTTGTTTAGGCAAAAGACATCTATTCTGTGTGCAGCTGCAAGCAAGATTTTTGGAAATACTATCTAAGCTAAAGAAGTAGAAGTCACATCAGAAAAATAAAGAACACTAGAATATGTATGTATCCACTTAAGAACAGTCACTATTTCTTTAAAATGTCCAGAGTATGTACCAGTATCTTAAGCAATTTCTTTTAAAAAACCCACCAGATTACACCATAATTGAATTTAACTATTAGAAATTGATAGATGCAAATGGAAAAGCAGACATATGATAGCAACATCAAGTATTTTTTCCAACTAAAACTCTTAAATGTAACCTAAATATTCTATTTATTTAAAATGCTGTTCTACAACTAAATATAATGACAGCAGAGAGAATAAATAGAGAGTAATTATCTACACCAAGAGAGAAAAGATGCTCCCGAGGTATCATGCACCTGAAAGTAATTTTATCAGGAAATAAAAATCCGAATGGGCCACACTATAAGACACTGCAACTACAGCACACAATTTACATACTGCTTTTATTTAAAAAAAAAAATCATTTAAGAAAGCACTAAATTCTAATATTGGAGAAGTATATATACCAAACACTCACTAAACTACCTAAAAAGCGATTTAGTTTTGTTAGTTCCCTTTAAAGCAACCCCCAAAATGATTTGACAAGCAAGATTTTTGTGAGGAAATCCAGCAGGCTCATTCTCTTCTCTGTTGTCCCTACAGAGATTTTGAGTAGGCTGGGACATGTCTCCTCGCCTAAACTCTACCACAGTCCTTCTTTTCAAGTGTAGATGGTGTATGAGAGCAGAACTATTTAATTTGCCCATTTAAGCCTCTTAATATTTTAAATATGCCAGAATTTGGTCAGAAGGAAGAAAGCTTTGTCTTGTGGCATAGTATTACCTTTACTGTATTTCAGTACCTACTTTCCATACTCATGCACTCTAGTTACGGCTTTACAGAGCAAGAAGGTAACAATTACTGGGCTCTCTAGCCAGTAGAGCATTGCTGCTTCTTATCAACATGTTGTAAAAAGACAAAACAAAACCAATCATAACCCCCAAAACCCCAAAACAAACAAAAAAATAAAGTTACTTTAATCCAGTACCATGAAAGGCACTTATTATCAGAAACTGTGATACACACTATACTGTCAAACCATATTCTTAGCAAATCCACGAGCTAAAGTTACAAGAGATGCTACTCTGCCCTTTTTAAAATCCAAGGCCACACCCAAAGGCAAAACTTGATTTTTTCCACAGAAGTGAAAAGAAGACAGAGCAATGAAGTGTAAAAGAACAGCAACTTACATTTGGCTTCAGAAACTTCTAGTACTTGAATTGTTTTTGCTGTCTTCATGACATCTTACTTCTACTGATTAAGAACCTTTCCTCTTTGGGTATCTATACTGGTTCTATAGTCTCCACTGAGAAGATCAGTCTTTTGTATAAATATTAATGGTTTACACTTATAACAGTTTTCCTTCCAAAGTTTATTTTGATTTTCTGTGGCTCCATCCTATATTGCATAAATAGAATTAGCTACAGGATTCCATTGGGATTTTATATGTTCCTTGACACTGTATACATTTCATTATAAGGATAAAAAAATATGCATTCAAGTGTTTCTGTAAACAAAAATCAAGCTTTAGAAGCTACTGTGTGGCAGAGAACTCTGCAATGACACTTTAAGACAAACTGAGGAAGAAACATGCCTCCAAAATGAATTTCATTTTTTTCCTCTTTAGTGCACCAGACTCGAGAGAACAAAGTAACTTTTTGGTTGCCATGTATTGTTTGATGACTTACACTGTTCACTTGCAGACTTTTTTTGAATTTGAGAGCGACTTAACTATTGAGAACATCTTCTGACATCGACATTTAACATAGCCATAACATGTTCACAGCACCTAGTGAGTTACAGTCTGATGAAAGAGGAGGAAAAGGGAAGAAAAGCAATTCGGAAGACACACAAGTATTGTGATCATACTGACAAAATCCTCAGAACTGACAAGTTACTGAACATGTCTGACATTTGGAGTCAACATTTTGTTTTAAGATCTGACCATCAATTTCCAAGTTACAATCAGTAAATACACGGATCTGTGTCAGATATAAGTTAAACATTCATCAGATTTCAGTTACAAGCATCTAAACAAAGACAGGTTTAACTTGAATTTACCTTTCAACTATGGAACAAGTCCTTGTACTTGTGAAGTACCTTGCTTCCCAATGTTAAAGTCTCAAAGATCTTTGATTAACATATTTTTAATTTGATGGCTTGCTATTTATATGTAAATGTTAGAAAGTCTTAACCCCTCTTGCTTAAAGCTTCCAGAATTCAAAATTTTCCTCAAGCCCCAATGACATTCTGAACATATGATGAATCTCCACATAGCTGAATATATATCAACCTTTAGTGTACAGGGCCAGGAGTACAGGTTTGGAATACAGGAAAATATTAAAACTACTTTTTCCTGTTTCTTGAGATGGCATACTGTTTATTGCAAGGACCACTTTAGTTTTGTTTACATGGTACTCAGATCAGAATTTCTACCTCAAATATTTAAATGGCACTGATTCCTCATAATACACATTTTACAAGTGAGATTGAAATATAAAAATTAATTAATTTTGTTCAGGGTAGTGATTTGTGGGAAATTGCAAACTAATCCCACATCTTTGGATCCTTTTATTTTCCTACTTGCTTTTCTTTCTTCTGCTGTAGTGAGTTTAACATCACTTTACAGATTTACGTACCTAGATAACACCCTAATTAGTGACTGCATGTATCTACATATATATCTATCTATGTATCTCCACATTATAAGTAAAAAAAAAAATTGGACACCCTAAATGACTACAAACCTGTGCGTCCTACCATCTTTAATGTAAGGAAATCTAGCAGGCACTTCTGAAAATGTACTTCAGAGCTCTGCTTTCCTCCTCCAAGGGACTTCATCACTAGGAAACAATAGTTACTGTGGCTGTCATTTTCTGCTAGCTAGAAGACACTTTCCCATCTTAGTGGAAAACAGTCCTGGCTTTGATTGTGTGTGTTTTCTACGCATACACTGAATCACAGTTGTGGACACATATAGGCATATCTGCTAAAAAAAAAAAAAGGGGGGGGGGGTGTGTTGTGACATTAAATCAATCTTTGTGCTTCATATAGTTTCCAAAACCGCTGGGATCATATTCAAAATGCCCTGCTTTAAAGGTATTCCATGAGAGACAGCATTGACATCATGGCTGACAGATCTCTGGAGTAACACAATACTTTATAATAAAAATCAAATAGGTGAAATGACATTCACCAAAATCTGCAATGAACTCCCTCGGGAACCATGAACCACTACCAGCTCACTTCATTCTGCTACATACGCAAATACAGGGCTTTTCATCCCTTCTAACGTAACATGCATATATACCCTTTCACTTGCCCAGTCCCATCCCCTACCCAAAACCTCTCCAACAAAAACCACTTACAGTGACTCCCTGTGATTTCACCCCAGGCAAAAGGACAAGCGAATCATCAGCATGAAAATATACATTTTCAGCACTGTTGGAAAATGCTCAAAATATACTGTGTATATTTTTATGCTGGACAAGATGGAGTAGTAGGCATTCCAAAGACTGAGAGGCAATATAAACCCTGAAAAGGTTTACGCAATATCAGTTTACAGGAAAATTTGAAACAAAATGGAGAAGTTGAAAGTTAGCATTTTTAAGGGGTCTTTTTTGTGGGTTTTTTTGTTGAGCTTTTCTTTGTTGTTTGTTTTTTTAATTATATGAGAGTACAGCACAACAGAATTTTTAAGCATGTCCAACAAAATTTAGAAACTTGAGTGGACCCTTTTTGCTACTACCAAAATTTGAGTACATAACATTGATAAGATTCATTTCTCTTAACTGGTGCATGCAGCAAAACATTTTTCTTCATTACCTATCATGTGTCACCCATTAAACTATGAGCATTCTCAGAGGCTAGAAACAAATCACCGGCCATGTTTAATGGGTAAAAACACTATGAATAATTAGGAAAAACTACAGAAAACCCAAGAGATAGTATTTATTTTCTGAAAAGACAGCAAGTCCCACTAGAATGGGGAAAGTAGATGGGAGGGAGAGCAGAAAGAAAAAAACGACATCAGAGTTTTTTAAGAGCAATTACATGTTTAAAAGGTAGGGGTGGGTTGTTTTTTTTTTTCTCCTCTGCAAAAGTGATGACAACTCTAGGAATTAAATGCATCTTATGACGCAGTAAGGGCAGCTGTGTGAATTTTTATCAAGACTTTGTATGAGCAACAATGCAATCATTACTAAAGAGCAAAAAGGACCTCAAAATATTTAAGTCAGATGATGAACATGGTTTGATATTAGTATCTCGAAGAGGCCTAGAAACTATTAAGAATAGAACACGCCCGATAACAAAGCTGGTATTATTCCTACATCAGGATTAGGTTTATATATCTGTTTTTGTATGCACCATAGAGCTGTGGGTAGAGCCAAATACTGCATAGGGAGAAAACACAGGGCACACAAATGACTATGAAAGAAGGTAATGAAGATCTTAACCATCTTTAAAAATTGCTTATTTCACCAATATGCTGTGACCAGTGGAAGCAGAAAGCAGGTTTGGCAGGAGAGGTAAGCATCTGATCATTCAATAGTACCCTTAGCTGGCTGCTTGAAAAGCCACACTGAACAGCCCTCAAAAGACCAATTCAATGACACTCAGCAAGGAGTTCAAAGAACACAGATTCTGAAGGGAACACTACTGGGTGAAAAATTCACGGTCCTGCAGAGTGAGAGAAGACAGAGAAAGCTGAATGAACAGAAGAATTTTTATTGTAGTCATTTTTAGAACATCCGGTGTACGGGATACATATTTGTATCAAAGCACTTAGGAGCTATTCTGCTCTCCAACACTGACTTTCTGGTTGATGTTGCAAAAAACACTTCAGCTGAGTCTCTTTCCACTTTTTCTATATGTTGGTCATGTCAAATTAGTTTGCAAACTCAGAAGCACAATGATTTGCTCTCAGAATTCACCTCTGAAAGATGCTCAGGAAAGCTAACTCAAACGAAAATGAATTAGGCCTGAAGTCATAGAGGCTAAGGCTAAGTCTAAGTACAGGTAAAGCCCCGCCTAAGTTTCTCAGAGATACCCAATCTCTGGATTCAACTTTACACCTCCAGTCAATACCCTTAAGTTTTTTCATGTCTTGCATTAGCCTTCTATGCATGTTCACCAGTAGATTTCCAAACTGAATGATTTAATAAAAGCCGGGATATACAAAATTAATGCTTTACTACTTAATTATTTATTATTGGTTTTACCGCTTCAAGTAGTACAAAGAAATTTCCATCCAAAAAAGCTTCTTTGTCTTAAGAACTAGAATCAGAATTTCCTATTCTGCAAAATACACATCCTATTAATATGCAGCAAACTAGCTGCAGCCCATCAAATTGACCTAGCATTCCTTCCCATTTTAGTATATCTCTTGGAAAGCCTTACACCAATAACCCTACTATAATGATTTGTCCATGAAAGTCAGTATAATCTTCCCCACACTGCTTATCTCAGCTAGGATAATGTTTGATCTAATTCTAACAGATTTTCATTTCAGAACCAATTGTAAATCTCAGCACGGCATTATATACAACTTCTATGAAAGTCTCATCCAAGAATCTGCTGACATGCACTTGTTTAGATTTGCAGTATTTTGCTTATGGGGGTGGAAGCTCAAGGAGAAAGCTTAGTTGAAAAAAGAAAATTTAAAAAGAAGTGACATTTCTTTCCTGCTAATCATATTGATATGACTATATATGAAATCTGACTTAACTGCTCATGGCATTTCTATTTACCTTCAAAAATTTCAAGGCAAACTCTGTGTTCTCCCTTTATAGGTGCTTTTCTCTACATCTACTGAGTTGCAGCAATTAAGGCAAAGCAAGAAAGCAGCTCTGTAAACCTGCTGACAGCCGTTTAATGGGAGAGGTGGCAAGTGGTGGACATGTCCTGGCAGTGTGCTTAATGGATACACAAACACCCGCAGACGTCAGCCTAAAGTGATACTGGCAGAAAATTAACTGAGAGATACAAAGCTCATTTAACAGAGAGACCCACAGCAATCTGGACAATATAAGACTGTGTAAATGCTGGGAGAGGGGAAAATGAGAAGATGCATTTCTTCAAGGAGATGGCAGTCTTTAATTTCACAAGTCATTTTACTTAGCCTTGTTGCTTCAGTGCACAAACCATCACCTCTGCTTTGCAAAGCAAGTGCTTTTGTACAGATCTGTAAGCTCCCTGGATAGAGCATGTCACAGGCTTGCTTCAGTTAAAAGGAGATTTTCATGTTAATAACACTGCCACCATATCATGTTTTCTTCAGACACTTCAGAACGTGGCTGTAATAGAAATGATAGGCTCGCTCTCTCTCAGATTATGACCATTTCAAAACTCAAACCTCAACCACTGTCAGACCTATGTAATTAGTGACAGAAAAGCAAACAGTGTATCAACTTATGCCAACAACTGGCACTGGAAAAAATCACAAACAAACAAAAAAAACCCACCCCAAACACCTTACTACACACTGACACAAAAAAACAAAAACAAAAAAACCCAACAATTTTTTATCTATTCATGCTGCAGTAGTAGCCAGCGGCCCAAAAAGGGCAGGGCTGCTGTTCTACCATTTAAGGTACGATGTAAACAAAAGAGAACATGCAGGGGCACGACTGCAGAAAGAATTTCTGGGTGTATTTCAAATACTGTAATGAAATCACAAGTTCAAAGTCTTCTGTAAGAGTTCTGTGGGTTTCCGTCTTTGTGGTGACTGAGATAAAAGATCAAACTACACTTTTATTATCTAGTATAAAGGGTGATCATCCTGTTAATTAGGATTTTTAAGTAACTTTCTGTGGCACTGAGAGCATCCTCCTTATTAGAGAGTAATGAAATTTCAAATCCATGAATCCTCTACAATAACTAAAATGAGGAAAATGTCAAGCTGTCTGTTTTCTGAGATTCGATATTTCCCAACACAGAATACAGATTCCTGAAGTAATCTGTAAATCCACTACTTACTCCGTTCCTCCAAACCTCCTTTTTGAATTATCTGTACACCAAGAGCTAGGAAAAAAGTCGATAAACACCCAAATATTATAACGGTATAAATAGCCAGCATTCCCTGAAGTTTTAGAATTATGCAGCTAATGGTAAGCCTTGCCATCCTCCCTTCTTATGTAACATTAAGAAAAAAAAATACATTGTTGCAATAATAAAAAGTTTTTAACCATAGCAAAAACAAACCTTGCTTTACTTTTGAAAAGTCATTTCCAAATACAGTTCATCTAATCTCTACATGAGGATGATTTTATTCCTCAAACTCAAAAAAAAAAAAAAACACACAAACAATCCCTAAATTTATTCCACCCAGTTATCTACATGAGCCAAAAATCTGAAATTTTGTCCAATGCAAAAATACCCTGAGCACTTTCCAACTAAAATATATCCAAACCAAGATGACTGCATCATTTAAAAATCTCATCTTGAAGAGAGCAACACAGCAGGGCTCAGAACACATTCCTCTAACAGCTGGGGCAGGTTAAGCAGCTCTCCCTGCACGTTCCACAGCCGACCGTCCTACACTCTGCCTTCAGTGGTGCTGGTGGTACCGTGTGATGAACCACACCAGAAAACCGATCTGAATTTGGAAAAAAATACACCACCTCCTCTCACTCCAAAGAACCTCACACACCACAACATTTTTGTTGTCAATTTTTTTTGGCTCTGGTCAGCATCATGTAGTTCCCAATCCGGTTACACAACAGAAGTGGGGGGGCAACGCTGAGGTGGGACGAAACAACAGGGAGTCCTTGAAACTGTATGCGTTGCAGAAGAAATATATTTGAAACCCTGGCTTTACTTTCATATATCTGTAGAGCAAGCTGCGACAGAATTTTCAGAGCAGTCATGTTCTGAGTGCCTGAAGCTGTTTGCAAAATCCAGTAACTTATCTTTGCTTCAGTAATTTTATGGGAAAGTTTTCTTAAATTACACCCTCTTCCTGTAGAGGCACACCTATTTTAATATCCATGAACGGTGCTATACTTGGAGATAGTACATCACCACCATTCACCTTTCCCCCTCCCCTCCACGAAGCTCAATCTATTTCTAACAGCAAAACTTTAGAATACCTTCATCTTTTTGTACAACAGTCTCAAAATAAGACTGTCGATATACTTTTCATTTAGAAGTAACTCCAGAAACCATAAGCAAGTATTACTGTCTCTCCGACACAATTAAGTATTTGCAACAGTCTAAAATCAGCCACCTATCTTCCCCAAATAGCCCTTCTTCCAGTTTTTTAACTAAAGGGCAAAATTCCTTTCTTTGTAACCATGCATGTCTTTGCCAGAGGTATCATGGAAGCCAGCATTTTAGAAAAATTTAAAAGAGGCAACGTTGACAATGCTTCTATCTGAAAGAATAAATAAATTATGAACGAAACCCTCCTGCTCCAGGGGGAAATCAGTTGCCAACAAGAGTCAAAAATAAGTCTCCCTTTGCTATCAGTTATTATACAGTTGTGCATTTTGTGCTCTAGATATTTTTTTTTGGCTCCTTTTCTCAGTGAAGGTCCTGGATACCTCCCACTCCAGAAAAGGTTCTGAATGCAACCCGACTCAGTGTGGTAATTTCCATGATCTTCCTGAATTTCTCTCAGCAGTAATGAAGGGATTTAATAAATTTATTTTTATCTTCTGGCTTTCAGTACTGTATTACTCTGTTTGGAAGACACCTCTAAGCATTGCACCATCCAAAACATGTTAGAACATAGCGTTAGGGCTGATTCCTTTCTCCTAGGGTGCAGAGGTGATAAAATCAAGACATCTTTAGTTATTCCTAAATTGACTTTCAGACAAATTGACAATACATCCTTAGTTTGTAATTAGCTTATTGATTTCCACTACCCATCCATTCTGACCCATGTGTAATTACCCCCTCCCTTGTGGTCTCAAAGTTCTTTGTGAGGTGGCAAAACATACTGAAGTACAGAACTCATCCCAGTGTTTGCATTTTGATGGGTTATTTTCTCTCAGCTCAGTCTGCTGTGTGGCCAAAAAAGCTATGCCAGCAGAGGGAAACAGCAAGTGAGGCTTTCTAGTTTGGTTTACCTATACCAGTTCATATTGCTGGTGGAACTCTATGAAGCGTAACTTAAATTTTGAGTTAAATTTGAGCTAGCTTGACTTCAGTCATCTAAACATAGAAAGCTTAATTATGTACAGCTTCAGATGAAACTTCCCAACACTAAGCCTGGAACCAACTCCTGAGAGGGGAGCAACACTGGTCCAAATATAGACAAACTTGACAAAATAAAAACAAGGCTGAGAAATCTAAGGAGCAAACTGGACAACTTGATAGCTTAAGCATTTCTTTGAGGCATAGTTAATGTTTGGCAGGTAAGAATGGGAAAGGACAAATTCTAACATGGCAATCTATACCACCGCTTGTCTAATTCTGAGTCTAATTTTAATGACATACAAGATGATGTCCAAAATTAAAACAAAATCAGAAGAAATAAATTTAGAGTGGAAAGATACTAGAAAAAAGCAGCTATTAAATCAGTAAACAGTATAGGCCTTCTAAAAGTGATTTACAGAAAAGCAGTAACCTGAAACATAACATTATGTCTCCAGGGGATGACTTTATTTTTAAGCTTAAAAAACTGAACATATCATAGTGTCACTTTGCTCTCTGCTGAGAAACCTGTATCCTGTCATCTGTCCAACTTGAAGAGCAACACTAGGAGAAACCTGAGCAGTAAGCTCCACAGCTTCCAAGAGGTTATGTGATTTTCTGTTCTTCCTTTCAGGTTAGGCAATAGCTACAAAGATGTGGAATTTTGTTTTCCTCCTATTGCTTCCGCATTGTCAAAAGACAATGGGAAAAGCTTTAAGAATAAATAAACATTTCAGAACTTATCTTGAATCCTTGTATGCACAAAGTGAAGAGAGGCAGTTAAGTGTTTTCCAAAATAGGAACATTGATATAGTGGAACTGAGCAGATCAAGCTTTCAGACCGTGTTTTAAAAGCACCGAATACATGGCTGGCTGGGCACACTAATAACCAACTTCAAATACCAGCTGAAGTAGTTCTATAATGGAAAGACAGCCTAACTAAATAAATGCCAAGCAGGAAAAACAGCTTATTTTTCCATTACTCATATTTGCTTGCTCACAAAACCCACAATAGAATAGAATTTGCCATCTACGTAATTTATCATATTCAAAACTAATATACATGAACTTGTGTAAGTGGAACTTCAGAACTATTTCGTGTATAAGGCTAATGACTTGTGTTGTATTTCTCAAAAGCACGCTATTGTTCTGGTTGCTTGAGAAAGTATTATCCACTGTTCTAAAAATAAAGTCACAATTATTGAACTATTCTGAGTCTGCATAAAATAAATTTCTTTAGATTTAGGAGCATCATAGTAAACACTTGCTTTTTATTTTCCTTATATCCATAACAGTGAGAACAACTTCCCTCTATTTTCCATGTCCACATGAGTTACAAGCCACAGCTGTAGTCCTCCTTTAATTGTCAACCTGGGATACATAAGCATGTTCCAAATGGGTATGGTGCAGTCCTGTTATTAAAACTATTTTTTTATCTGAGCTCAACGCACAATTCCTACTATGGTACATGATGGAAGTCAGAATGGAAAGAATCAAATCATGTGTCCCAGGTATCACTACAAAATCTAACAGATAAGATCAACAAAAAGCATTTTTAAACAACTATGGCAGAGTAGCAGGAATTAAAGAGATGTAACACTGTAGTCTACAGCAGAAGCCAAGATACACATCTCAGCTCCTTAAATGGAAAGTAGTTCCTGCTCTCAAACTCCCATACTGTCTAAACCACAAGAAAACAGATGAGAAGCAAAAGAATTAGCAGGTAATAGTGACAACAACAGGATAAGCTCTTGAATATAAGCATATTCATTAGCATACTATAACAAAGTCCAGTGTTGGCTGTCACATAAGTTATAAACTGTGTTTTCTGGGAGAAAATGTTGGGATAGAAAGTATACAGGACACGTTCTTTAGCAGTGATAGGAATTTTAGGACCTGTTATTATTCACAATTGGTAAAATGTACTGGCAACCAGCATAACGTGAAATTAAAAATTCAAGTAAGGAAAGCTGTGTGGCTTACAAGCTTTTGTTAACCATCCAAATATTTATCACATTAGTAGTAGGAAGCATGGTGATAGATGAGAAAACTGGGGTTTCCTAAATAGAATTAAGAGTTTACAGGACCATGACAGAGGCCTCAAAACATAGAAACCAGCTTTGGCAGGTTGCTGCAAAACCAACAGATGTGAAATAGAGATTTAAAAATGTTATATTGTTTCACCCGTTATTAAAAACTGCAGTGTATTTGGGTTGCATTTGGTGAACTGGAAGATAAATACTGTTCTCAACAGATACATGGCTGTGTTTTGGAAAGGATACCACTCCAGAGATGGACTGTAAAATATCATCTATAACAAATACTAGTGCGTGCAAGAGAGATCATACAGGACGCTGCTCCCATCATTTGCACACTGGATATTAGCAAATATTTTCCCCGTGCCATTATATAAAAGACATTCAAATAAACAGTAAGAATTGTCATATCAATGATGGTTGTGCATTGCTTTGGAAGGTACAGATGCAGCTCCTTTCCCACTCATTTCTGATGGTATGACATGAATGTACAGTAAAGGAAACTTTCAATAACAAGTGTGAAACAATTAATGGCAATTTACATTAAGGGGTAGATAATCTTCACTGTAGTAAATCAAGAGGTATAAGCAATGCTTCATTCTTATAGAAATCCCTAAAAGGCAGACCTTGGAGCACTTAAATGTCTTCTATAAGGAGAAAAAAAAATGCAGACACACCTGAGAATTTATTCATATCACTTCCCACAAAAAGAGAATTCAAAATAATGGATTGACAGATGTTATCTGAGCTTCTTGATAAAATATTTAAAGAACAGCAAAACTTAAGTCTAATAAATTCAAGATGCTTTTTGTACTGTAATTCTGCTCAGTCAGAAGACAAAATAGGTAACTTAACAAAATATACCATCAGGGTCCAGCTTAAAAAACGTATGGAGTTCCCCACTCGCAGAACTTGGCACATGCTTTGAACCAGCAGAAACACTTCCAATTCCTCCTTTAGGAAGAAGGTGATTTTATTATGCCTAATACAATCATCAGGCTCTCTGGCAAATGGCCAACACCATGTCAGCTTTCCATTAGAAACAGCAAGGCTAACACTTCACACCACCAATGATAAGCAGTTATTTAGTGGCACAGCTACCCTGCACTGCTCAAAGCACCTTCCATTCTTAATGCACAGTAGCCGGAATTTAATACTTCTAAAGCTACGTATCCAGGTAGAGTAAGATTATGACTTCTGCCACTCATCATGTGGACAGGCTGCTGCGGTGGGGGTCAAGGAAGGGGCGACAGCAATAAAATCATGTTTATATAAAAAAAATGATGTTTATATAAATACACATAGTAATTCACATCCTTAAATGAAGGGTACTTTTGTTTTGCTGACCCAAAACCAGGAACATGCTTTAAAAATATTTCCTTCTTGTAATTTCAGTATTTCTGAACCAAATGCTGATGACACCTAATTGATCTGGGACCAGTTTTCTATATCATACAGCCAGTACACTCATCATCTGACCAACTCAGCACTAGGTTATGACAGTTCATAGGAATTATTTAATACTTCAACCAAGAATGTGGGCTTTAGGTTCTTTTGTTGTTTTGCCCCCTCCTAATTCCCTGATAGAGAAAACCAGAAAATGCATGCTTAGTTCGTAATAAAGTATTATTTTCTCAGTTACAAAGCACTTAAAACCATGTAGATAGTTAAACAAAACAAGAAATATTACTGAAAACTCAATTCATATTTATGCCAAGGCTCATTTCTGTACATACCGATCCCTTATATAGTTCACTTGTGTGCATTTGAACCATTAATAGCTCAGGTTCAACACTAGATAAGATAAACTATGCTCACAGTATTTATATACAGACAGGTTTCCATTTAGTTCTAGGTACACTGAAGAAATGAACACTATTTTGATTATAGCACTTCCAAAGAGACTTTGTGGATAAAACATTGATTTCCCCTCCAATACATGTCAGCTTGAGAACACACTTCAACTAACATGTTGATCCCTGAAGTAACTTTGATTTTTAAAGTGTTCTTGTATTACAGTTAGCAACTACCTTCTCAAGAGGGCTCTCACTTATGGTGCATGACTTTATTCTGAACATTTTTCAAATTAGCTGACATTGAGATACTACAGCTTCTCATGATAAGGAAGTGCTATTTATTCCATTAGCATATGGTGCAACCTTTCAGCTGTCCATCAAGGAATACAAGAGTTACCAAGGAATGGCACCACTTCCTAATTACTTAAAAGTCTCTGACATTAACACCTTCATCACCGTATTTTGTATATGGACAAAATTCTTCTGAGTTCCCTTTCCTGTTGATTTCTTTACGAGAATCTCTAGCTGGACCTGTGACCCCAAACACGTGGCCAAAAATCATATTTAAAGGCAAATTACCAGGATTTTGAGAAACTATGCAAGATATTATGCAACTATCCAAAGTAAAACAATCCAGAAAAAATTGTAATCTGCTAACCAATGCAAATCAGTCAAGAAATGAGAAGCGGGCAACTCAGTAGGCACCTCAGAGGCACCATTTACAATGAAGTCCTGTTTACTCAGTTATGAAGTTACATATTGTCCCTTCAAGGCGTATCACTGAAGAGAAGTGAATGTACTTTGGAAATTTCTGCATTTACATTTAATTTAGAAAGGGCATTCCCTTAATTGCAAGAGCCTGTTCATGCTTTGCATGAAAAAAACAATTAGAACAATCTGAAACAAAATGAGTGTGAAATTTCTCCACTATCTCACATGCCACTGCAGCAAGTGCAGAGACATGTAACAGATGGTCAATTTAAGTTACATTCTCAGTTATTAAACATTACCTGAAGGTCCATTAAACTGCTTTCCTACTGGAAACACTATATAAATTATTTAGTACCCTCAATGCAGAGAATTAACTTGACCTTTCTCTAGGGCATGGCACATTCCCGCTCAAAGCCATTCAAATACAAACCTAAAATGATACTAGCTGTTCTTCTACTGTCAAATTTTACAGTTACATCGTTAGTAGGTGAGCTGGAGAGCGTCAGTCATCTACCTTATTGTTTCTTTATGACAAACACCACGGAGTTAATGGGTACTAGAAAAAAAGCACAGTGACAGATTGAGGTACTATAAAACAGTTGTGTGAACCCAGGAATTGAAAATCCTAGTCAGCACAAGGAGGAGAGAAAAAGGCTGTTGTACTGTTTTACACTGTTGCTATCTGTGCCTGTTGTATGCAATTCACATGACAACTTTTGCCTGTTCTTATAAACATGCTTCAATACCTCCTGGAAATGACAATACTCAATACTGGACCACTGGTTTTAATCCTCTGCGTGTAAAAATTAAAATACTGAGAACTTGATCAAATACTGATTTTGCCTGAAGTAATTGCTTGCCTTATGGCAAGCTACAACTTCTTAACTATGCATATCACAATAATTATATGTAAATTAAGAGAGCTTCTGAAATCCATCATTACAGCCAGCCTAATTATTTGATTTAATGTATTCAGATCCCTGTAAATAGTATAGGGGATGAAAAGCTGTTAGCTATTATTAAAACCTCAATTAAAACTACTCCTGCTTCAGATTTTGGGAGGTATGAAGATTAATTCTCCTGGGCTTCCTATCATGCAGCCTTTGACGCCTAAACTCTCAAGAAATGACAAACTGTTCATCAACCAGGAACTACACTTTTGTTTGACTGAGCTATGAGACACAGAAATTTAGATGAAAAGGGATACTGCTATGCAGCATAGAAAGAAGATTCAGGGACATATTTGGCTGGTATACCATTACACATTTAGGTATATGACCATGTCAATGCAAACAGAACTTTGAAAACACAGTTCTTTCCACGCAATGGCTTCAACACACAACAGCCCACAGAAACAATAAGTATTACTTGAAGATAGCTGAACGATTAAAAAATCTAACTATACTTTTCCTCCTTCTTCACAAATATATATTTTGGAATAGCAGTAATAATTATTTAGACAACTTGCTCATCCTGCCTCATCATCCCTCACAATCGTATTCCTTCAAATATCAGCAATGGGCAAAACCTGAAACATAGGAGGCTCCATCTGAATATTAAGAAACCCTTTTTCACTCTGATGGTGACTGA
Organism: Podiceps cristatus; assembly: GCA_000699545.1. Lineage (NCBI taxonomy): Eukaryota > Metazoa > Chordata > Aves > Podicipediformes > Podicipedidae > Podiceps > Podiceps cristatus. Next base: position 92,047 of record KL275401.1, read on the forward strand.
GCAGTGACACAGGTTGCCCAGCTAGGCTGTAAAGTCTCCATTCTTGGAGATACTCAAAAGACATCTGGATGTGTTCCTGGGCAACCGCCTCTAGGGGCCCTGCTTGAGCAAGAGGGCTTGGATCAGATGACCTCCAGAGGTGTTTTCCAACCTCAACCCTTCAGTGATTCTGTGTAATATGCAGCAGTCAGACCAATAACGAAGAAACCCTCTCTGTATAGTTCTCATTAATTGCTCAAAGAGTTATCTGACAGTACTAAGACTGTATTCCCCATGCTACTGTTTGAGAACAGTAACAAAGAAAAGATTTGGACAGCATGTAGAATCAACAGCATTCATGGAAAACTGTGGATGATCTCTTATTGTCACCTTACAGGAGACAATGACCTACATACCAACACCTACAAGTTATATGATGTCCAAGAAATGGCTGCATTATGGGAAGCTGCATCCCATCTGATGGTGATTATCTGGCCTCAGCTACATTCAGCTTTGTCCTACCCTGGATGCTGTACAGCAATGCTGATAGCCCAAAACTTCAGGGAACTACAACTAGTGCTGAATATAGCAGACGTCACCATACTGCGAGTAGCACGTGAAACCTGCCCATAGCTCTATACCGGTTTCTTGGAGAGGAAATTCAGGTGAGACCTCAGATCTTATCTTTGTGAAACTCAGTTATCTGCCAACATGGTACTAGAAGGCATCTGAAGAAAACCATGCAGTCAACCAACACACCACAAATTGCCTAAAGCAAGGGTGAAGCTCACCTACATAGCACAGACCCTTCCTTACAATCAATTCAAGTCTGTGTAATGAATTCCTACAGAAGCTAAAACCACTGCAAATATTATCAGTATCTTCTCTAAAGGCAAGGTATGCTTTGATGATCTGACTTTCACTAACATTAAATATGTTCTTTTATTCTCTGCTCTGTATTTATAACAGCCCTACAGGATTTAACCCGGGGAAAGAAAGAACAAACCACCCATAACAGAAGTCAATCACACTGCTTGCTTAATTTCAGACATTCCAATATGGAGAACTATATATGAAACAAAAACTGAAACCAAGGAGGTAAATTCATTAGAAAATGCTGTATTTGAGCCAACACAATTAGCAGCCCAGGACACTATGAAAACACTATGTTTAAGGCAGACAAGTAGCCCTGCTGGAACACAATAGCCTCTAAAAGATCATGCAATGCCACAAAGAATTATGAGAGCACCTGTGCTCTTGCTAGGTAGAATTTTAACATGAAGAGCTGCCAACAGCTTGTAAGCATTATCCTGTAGATATTTAAATACAGATAGAAATACTTTAAACACTTCGGGCAAGAGTATTTGTAACACAATATTCCATAATAAAAGACAACAGTACCAAAAAAAAAAAAAATCCAAATACTTTAGTATTGACAGAGTGTTCATTTTAAAGCATGTATCTGGATTTGTCTCAAAGACACCATGCAATATTGTTTAATTTCTCTCATGAATGTTAACTTGTTCTCTTTTTGTTTACACTCTCCTGTTTTTTGCTTCATATCCTTTACACTTGAAACACTCATTTTTGTCTTGTAATATTGACAAGCACTAAAAGTATATAGAGTATAAGCATAAGATTTGAAGGCTTTCACCAAAGCAAATTATTTGCATGTTTACAATTCAGGACAAAGTATTCTATTCCATATCTACACTCAATACTAGGGTATGGCAACTGATATATTAAAGCAAATGTATATATAAGAACTCTCTGGTGTTCAAAATGGGCAAAACCATTTGTTTTATTCTCTTTACATTGAAAATATTTTCTAGATATACTTAATATTAACCACACAATCATTTTGTGTAGCACAGTTAAGAGCAAGGCTCAACTCCATTATTATTCTTTGGAGCTAGCACCTTGCTTTGGGATTTATTGCATCTGTGGTGACAATGACTAATGCCATCTTCACCACCACTATTCTCATCTTTCAGCTAATGAAAATTTCACTTTTGGAACAGTACTTTATAACAGTACAGTTTTAGTAAATCTTAGCTTTTAGCAATTCTTATGTGTTAAATTTTTTCTATTGTACAATCAGTATAGCAAAGACAACTGACATGTATGAACTGAAGAAAAAATGATAGATGATTTAAAGAGAAAATCACAGCAGAGCAGAAGGAAGCAAAAAAAATAAAAAGGATACTGTGTATCTGAGAATATTTAAGTACTATGAAATAGATTTAAGAGCTATAGTAGTGTAACCTTACCTTTTAATCTGCTGCTCAAAAAAATAAAATGTACCATTTTAATTATATCAGCATCAACAGGAAAATTGCTTTGAACTATGCCTATTTATGTCTGCAGATAGGAGATTTTCATACAGGAAAATGAAAGTCCAACTTAATACTGTATGTTGACATTCTTATGCAAATAGGAATTGTTTACTGAAACAGTAAAGAGAAGGACAAAAACCAATTCTGTAAGATACATTTTCTGAATTCCACATCTGAATCGTACCTTCCAGAGAGAAAAACCTGTTGCAGCTAGGATGTACTTTCACAGATAGTAGAATAAATGCATGCTAGAGACAGCACCAAACAGAACTCACTGCTGAAATTTTTAGTTTGATTTGCCTAAGCCAACTGAAATAGAGATTTATTTCCAAGAACCTAAAATAAAACTCTGAATAAAGCATCTGATACAAATTAATTTCCGTACACCAATTCAGCAGAGGCAAAGGGAAGGGTCTGTGTCAGGTTAACAAATTAAATTTCTACTAAATTGAGAAAAATCTGGTTAATGGAGTCTGTGCAAGAGTCAATAGCCTCCACTATGGCCCTGACACAGGACCATGCATCAATAGACCTAATATTCTTTCACAAATGTCTCCAGCATGATGCTGCTGTCACCTTCCCTCTTCTGTTTTCACCTCTCATTCTCTCCTTCATTCACTGTTACATCCAACATAGCTGATCAATTCTTATTTCACTAGAAGTAAGAGAGATATTTTCTACTTGGAACTGCTGAAGTAGTAAAGGACACATTTCAGGCCACGCTCAACATATTTTTCCCTCCCTTTCTAAACAGCTGCATGACATACAAACATGTTTGAAGAGCCTTTTGCCCAGGGCAATATGTATTTATGTATGGCACAGAATATGCATGAAATAGAGAATGTCCTCTTGCAAAAGTCCATCCAAAATTCCAGTAAAAGTTGAAGTATAAACACATTCCATAATTTTGTCAAGTGTTTCATATACATTAGAAATAAGTTAGAAAACAGAGGGAAAGGTATTTTACTGATAAAACATTGTAATTACTGTAAAGCACAATGATAAGTAGCAAGAAAATGAATGTTCCAGTACTACTTATTAGAAAGGAGAGCATCCTCAATCAAGGAATGAAACTTGAAATGAGGAATATTTCCTCTTTCTACTGAAATTGGGATAATTATCACTTATTTCTATGGAAACAGCCAAAATAGAGGGGAAAAAGGGGTCTGATAAACATCTCTATATAATTGTGAGGGAAACAAATATAAATAAATGCATGTACACATATGCCCATACTCTTCCTTACCTCTAAGTCAGCCACAACAGTCTAGTATCATTTGAAAACCAGAAAGAAATGTATTTCATCAAAAGATGCCAATTGAACGGTCTTTGGAAAGAAGCTGCTCTTTAGAGTTAAAAAACAATATGTTATGCCCCAAGAAGAAAAAAAAAAAAAAAAGGGCAACAGTTTCAATGGTTCACTGCATTCAGTGTTTCCAGAATCTATTACAACCTACAGGGTTTCACAGGCCAAGCATGGCTTTTACAGCCTCAGGCAGAGCACCCTTCCCCAATGACACCTATACCGAGTCCTGAACTGCCATTTCTTTGGCAATTCTCTGCTTTGGTAAACGCAAGAAAACGTGAACACTTACTAAAGGACCTACTGTTCAGAAAGCAAGTAAAGGAATACTTCTCTTTAAAGCAGTTTAATGAATCCAAAATATGCTATACATGGAGCCATCTGATCAAGAAAAAACCTGATGTGCATATGCCTATATACTTCAGGAGCATTAGCTGACTGCTTTTGCTTACAATATTCCAAGTTTCACCTCGTAAGTAAAAATCCCGCTTCCATCACAGTCGGTGAATTCTGTGCCTTGCTTTAACTGGCACTCACATTTTTTTGTAAATTATTTCCCTGTATGATGGCAGACGTTAAAAAGGAAGAGAGAAAATGCTACCTCTATTTATAAAGAGGCAGTTCTTTGTAAGGTGGTATTTGAAGCCAAGCAGACATTTGTGATCTAAACCCATCTTGCTCTCCTGCACCATGTAGGAAACTCCTTGCAAAAGCCCTCATGAGCTCTACCTTGAAAGGAGGAAAGAACTCATCCTTTCAAAAAAAAAAAATCTTCTCCTTTTCACACACGGCCTATTCAGTTATGTATTTCCCTTCTCCATGCTACTTATTCACGATCACAGTCTAAGAGAAGATCAACGGTCAGTGAACTATGCGCCAATGAAAAGAACAGTCTGTAAGCAAGGCGACTCCATGCACAGACTAAGCTCTGATGAAGCACCGGTCCTCCTTTCAACGTTAAGGAAATGTACTCTGTGCCTCTGAAACCCCAAAGTAAACATAATTCAGTTATTTTATATTCCACAGCAGACAAGAGCTAGGCAAAAGTTTCTTACATGAATGTTTTCCACTAAAAGTGCAAATGTAGCTTTGATTCATTAGTTATTTAAATATACTAGTTTTTTAAAAAAAATAAAATATAAAACACTTTAAAAATTCAACTGAAAATGCAACATTCAGAATTTTATTATGTGTGGAAGTTTTTGCCACTGACATAGAATGAAAAATTTCAAGAAATACAGGACTTTTCCCACTTCAGGAACCCTGTCTGCATGTTCCTCCTACCAGCAGCCTCTGCCTCCCCAGTGCTCTGCCATCCTCCTAGCTGGGGCACTTGAGCTCAGACTGTGAATCATCACACTTATTTGTACAGCACACAGCTCTATTTTTGACCAAAGCACATGGAAATTACAAAGCAAATTGCCTATATAGTAGAAAATCCATACAACAGAATTCCGTAAGTGTATAGAATGACATAAATGACACACTATTGTCATCGTAAAATGAAATTGAAATTAGCATCCAGGTTTTATCATTGTTTTTACCGAAGATCATCTAGAAGATTTATTATGGTGACTAGAGCACTAGGGAATAAAGATTTTTTTTCAGGCTTGCTAATAACTTTTCATCTCCAGTGGTATCACACAGTACCACCAACTCATGCAGACTCAATTATTTTAAAATTTACTAATTACTGAATAGCTTTGATGGGTTTCAAAAGAGTAGTGTGATTTTTCCAACCCAGCTGCCAACCCTACGTAAGTTTGTAAGGTGGTATTTGAAGCCAAGCATACATCTGTGATCTAAACCCATCTTGCTCACCTGCACCATGTAGAAAGCACTATTGTTTAGTGCTTTCAAGAAATTTGACAGGAGTGGTGTGACATACTGCCATACTGTAAATAAACAGCAACTCAGATTTTTTGATAAGATGTTTAGACTGAATTCTGAGATTCAATATGAATTCTCAAAATTTTAATCTTCATTTTACACACTTTTCTCATCTCTTTTGCCCTACGGATGAAACTCTGCATATCCACTTCACTGGCTACTGGCAGAAGAGAAACTACAGCTGTGGATCCCCCAAAGCTACCAGGGAGCCACATACAAGCTACTGAACAACAACAACAACAAATATTAAATATTTTCGAAAGTGAGAATAGTTTCTCTATGGATTCTCTTCCAGTTAGCTACTACATCTCTCACAATTTGTCTATCAGTACATAGTAACTTAACCTTACCCTAAATTTTTTAATCCTGGAAAAGAGACCAGCATCACACACACACACAATATTGCCAGCTTAGAGTTAAGATTCATTTTAAGTTCCTTTGGAAAAGTAATAGGCATACATATAGGAAAAAAAAAAAAATTTACTCATAGCCCAGCACATTTCAAGTGTGAACATATCTGAAAGCCTTAATCAGAAACTAAAACAGTTTCAAAACCTCATTATAAGAGTTAAAAGAAAAGGCCCAATCAATTTAAACACCAGACAGCACAGATGCAGAAAACTACTTCAAAAAGGCAGCTCACATTTACCATTTATACCTACACGGAAGACGACAACAGGAGGAAGGGAGAAGCATTATCACAAATGACTTATCACATTAACAAAGAGTAAAAACTGTTAATGTTTCACTTATTTTCTCTCACTAAAAAACACTAGGAGCATGCTGCTTAACATTTTAATGCACATCTGCTTCTTAGAGAAGCTTCGTAATATTGGTTTTACAATTCCTAAACACTATGTGTTCGATTTCAAGAATTTAAAGAGATTACCACAGAACACCTGATTTCTAAGGAACACTTACCCCTGATCATACAAGACAGGCAATGTATCACACCCTAGGGATTAAAACTGCTTCTCAGAAAGCTATCAGAGATACAGCTGCTTTCTTCTAACATTCTTGCACTGCACTTTGTAAGGTATTACCACACTGAGAGATGCATATCTATCACTCATCTGAATCAAACCAGAAAACAAAGAAAAAAAAAAAAGGGGGGGGGGGGGGGGAATGAGTGGAATAACAAGAAACTGTCTTGTATAAGGGAACTTTTTCAAGCAGATGCTTGTAGACCTGGCGGGTGGCAGCACAAACCATTGCCATGTGAAACACAGAGACCCCAAACTCATGTAATGAATATTTTTTTTTTCAAATAGATCTCCCATTTTCTTCTGTGCATTTCTGTAGATCAAATTGAATAATTCAAACTGTCACACAAATTAAAACCAAACAAACAAATAATAATCCCCACAACAAACCCAAACAAACAGATCCTATCTGAGTTGCAACCAATCATGAGCATGCTCTGCCTGAGGCAGGAGCTGTTGCCTATGAGGTCAAGATAGAAAAAGCTAAATTAGACTGACAGTGCTATCAGAATACGTGAAAAAAGGCAACTCCAAAGTAAGGTACACCTCAACTTCTTTGTGTCTATTAGGAGTCAAGCTATACCTGATATCTTGTGATAGTCTCAATTCTCAGAAGGAAGGAGGGAGCTTTTGTTGTTTTGTTTTGTTTGTTTGGGGTTTTTTTAATATATTTAAAAAAAAAATAAAATCAGTGTTACACTCATTTTAACCCTAGAAAGCTCACACTCACATCTTGCACCTTTTTTGGTAAGCTACCATACGCACAAATCTAACGTTTTTATTTTACAAACTCTCTAAAAGCCTCTAGGACCAAATCTAGCTCAAGTGCAAAAATATCATGGTGTTTGACATAAAAAAAAGGAAAAAGTCTCATGCAGAGCAATACTCAGATTTTAAGTATATATATTTCAGTTCCTCTTGTTATCTCATTTGGTAGACATTGAGGAAATGAGCATTCTTCCTTCGTTCTTTGTAAAGTTGAAGCAATTCCTTAACTTATTTTCCCTTGACTCTCAAAGCACTTTCTGTAGCCCACATCACATGCCAAAAGTCGATCAGGAATACTCTATCGTCAGCAGATGGTCGAGGTGATCAAACTGGTTTCACTTCACTAGTTTATGGCCTCTGACAAACCAAAGGTGCTTTCTTCATAAATGCCATTACAGCAAGAGTCAGTCCCACCAGATGACATACACAACTCAGACTTTTGGCAGAAAAGTTTCCAAATATCTCTTTCATGATCCAAATTTCAGCAACATGGGTCAGAAGAAGCTAACTAACCCTAACTTTCAGATCTCAACCTACCTCTCCAGCCAGTGCAAGACTCTAGTTTAACCAGCAGTCTGCACCAATTTTAAATGTTTTGGGCACAAAACGAAGTTTACTTCTCATTGGTTTCATTTTTCTATCTGAGCGAGATGAACATAATTTGAAGACATTAAATTTAACCAAATGTGTTAAAAATATATGCCTTATGTGATTCTGCTGCCACTCCACAAGAGAGCAAGTAGAAGACGAGACACTAGAAAAATTCCTGGAAAAACACAATTGTCCCATGGAAGAAACTGAAGATGATGATATTCCTGAGCTACCAGGTGTTGCTGGCCATCTCACCAGAAGAAAAAAACCAAAACAAACCACCACCAAAAAAACCTCACAAATACAAAACAGTAAAAGCAAATCACCACTTGCCTAATGAACATAACAGGTTCTGAAATCAAAGAACCATAGCATGTTTTGGGTTGGAAGGGACCCCCAGAACCCATCTAGTCCAACCCCCCTGCAGGGAGCAGGGACACCATTACCCAGATCAGGTTGCTCAGAGCCCCGTCCAACCTGGGCTTGAATGTTTCCAGGGATGGGGCCTCCACCACCTCTCTGGGCAACCCCTTCCAGTGTTTCACCACCCTCATTGTAAAGAACTTCTTCCTTATATCCAGCCTAAACCTACCCTGTTTCAGTTTAAAACCATTACCCCTTGTCCTGTCAATGACCAATTTAAAAGCTATCTCTCAGAAAATCGAGTGTTTCTGTTTTGGGCTGTTAATTAGTGAATTATTTGCCATTGTTTTTATGAAAGTGTTGAGTGTTTTCCTTGCACTCTTCATCTCTCTTGGTAAAAGTCTGTGCTCCACCACTTGTCACATACCAGGTCACCTACTTTTATGCCTAAACTTTGTCTGAAGGACTGTAAGCCTCCAAGTAGGTTGGTGAAATTATCTTAAAAGCAAAATAAAGAATTTCTTTCCACTTCCCCAACCTCTACCCCTTACTGGTTATGCCAAGCACTCTATCTCTATGGATCTACCTCTTTCCTAAAGTTAAAAGCAAGTGCTTCATCTGGAGAATTCTGAAATTTTGATAAAAGAATTAAATAGAAACTGGATTATAAAGCCAGTTTGTCTTGCACAGGAGAACTTCTAGTTAGGCTTGACCCAAGTTGAACCAGAGCGAAAAATCTATAGTGAAAGCTTTTGTAAATGCCAGCTCCAAACCTGCCTGCTCCACATGTGCACCCAGTTTTGCAAAAAGGCTCTTGTCAAAGCTAACAAAAAAACCCCAGCCACCAGGACTGACATTTCATTTCAAACAGCCTTCTCACCTCTCTGTACATCACATGAAATCCATGTCACCAAAGAGGAAGTGGTGTCACAAGGCTGTTACTGCAAAGGCATTATAACGCTCAAAAATGTAGAACTCTCTGAAGGGTTACTACCCCTTGCATGGACAGACACAAGTATCTCTTCTGCAGTCTGTCCTTTCTCACCGCAATTTCAACTCATCCTTACCTCCTGCATTCTCCTGATGCCCTGAATGTTCCCAAAGCACTTTTCATACATGAAAGCCAATCTAAAGCAGAGATTGATCTAACATTATAAACTTCCTAGAATTCCAGTTCAAGCAAGGCACTGCTTATCAAACAATTATTTTTAATATTCCAGCAATAAGTTTTCCTTTATGTTCCAATTTGAAGACAAGAACAAATCCAGTAATAGAACGTCAATGTTAATTTAAGAGGGGATGAAAAATTAGTTAATAACACTGAAGCAGGATAACGCTCTACAATAGGTCATGGAGGCATAACATTTTCAACAAATTCATTCTTGTACCACTGTATATTCCTGCTAATAGACCAGGGCACAACTGAAAGATTGTTAATAACTTGCTACACAAACCTATACAGCAGAAAAAAAGACAGCTTTTATAGTCTCAGTTTCCCCAATCAGCATTAACACTGAGGAAAGAGGCAGAAAGCCTCATACTTGTTTTCCCTTGAGCAAAGGGCAGAAAATGAGTTCTAGTTAACCACAAAATTCAACTCCATATTAAGCCTCTATTCAATAAGTGATACTAAATAGTACCATAGAAAGGTTTTAGCAAAGAAAGTTGGAACTAGAGACCTAGAACAACACAGGCCAAAATAGCCATGACAGTAATTTACTACTAGCTTCACTCAACCACGCTCCAACTGGAAGCCGCAGTACAGTCAAAACTCAAGAGACTTTCCCTTCATTAACACAGTTATGCATAAATTAGCATTTTGTAAAGGTGTCCACATTCTTACTCGAATATAACCTTTTGCTGTATGCTATATAAGGCACAATATAAAATGGAAGAAGAGTTTTCCAATACAAGGCAGGGGAAGGAAAAAAAAAGTCGAGGTTTTGGATGCAGTAAATGCCATGTCACTGTAACTTCTTCCCTATCCAACCCTTAGCCTTTCAGAGACTGGGGAATCAAAGAGTGCAGAAGGTGACCCAGACATATGCCAAGCTGCGTGCTAAAGGGCATCAACTGAGAGTCTAAAAGCCGAAGCACACTGAATTCCTTTCAGCTAAGTAAAAAGGAAGGCTGAATAGAAATTAGTAAACATCTCAACCCCAGCAGTTAGATGCTTCAGGTCTACAGCTACTCAGCCCCAGTCTTAGTGGAGAATGTAGAACAGAACACAGGATTTTTTCACCTGCTCAATAATACAATCTCACCCTAGCTTATGCTTTTCTTCAATTTTCAGGTCCTGTATTCCTTCGAATTTCACTAGGGAAGGAAAAACGGAAGAAATGGATTCTAACCTGGCAGCTCTATAAAGAATTGTCAGATCTCAAACTTAGTAAATGTTATTCTAATCCTGTTTCACAAAAAACTGATTTAAACCAAAATGTTTTATAAATCAGTGATCAAGTTTAAAGACTGATCCTCAGCCACTGTTCACATTTAAACATGAAATTTAGTACTTATTTTTGTTAATTAAAAAAAACCTAAGGGATATCTACACGCATTTACAAAATAATTAATCTTAGTGCTTCTCGTGTTTTGTTGGCCATTTCTTGTTTGCTACCTTATTTCTCTATTCATAGTTTAGGAATCCATCTGAAAGCAAACTGGAATTTAATAGAAAGTTCACAAGTACAGAAATCTTAAAGTTTATTACTTGGTTAAATAAGAAGTTACCTCAAACGCTTTGTGTGTGTGGTTTTTGTTTGCTTGTTTGGTTGGGTTTTTTTGGTTTTTAAAGACATCCTTTGTCTTTAATTAGAGGTCCTACTACTGTTAGTAAAAATGACTGCTTCAGACTGTCACATCCTGCATTCCATCCCAACACCCCTGTTTACAGATTAAAGCAAAGAGGCCAGGAAGCAAATTGTCATTCTTACTGTTTCACAACTTCATGTTAATCATTAAAATAATTAAAAGAAACCAAAATGAATAATATAGTTTTTCTGCACTTCCAGAAGAGGTTACTCTAACAAGAGGTAGTTTAGTATTTCCATGGAAGTGCTTAGCCAGCGATGTCTAACTTCATGCCTCATCTGCTCCTGTGTAGCATCTAGCAGGTAAATGCTAGTTGTTGATTCAAAAGAACATACATGGAGTTTGGCACATCAGTGAGGTCTTTCCTAATCAAAATAGTCCTTCAGAAATGGAATGTGACAAGCAAATATTAAGTTCTAAAAAGTGAAGTAACTTCATAATGGGAAATATTTAAGATACGATTGAGAACAAAAAGTCAGAGCGTTTATGTAAAACAAAAAAAATACTACAAAATACAAAAATACTACAAATACGAAAAATACAAAATAATACAAAAATACAGAATATGTACATACATGTGTATAAATTTATATAAACACAGATTAACAGTTTATTTCCCCACTAAAAATGTAGACACACAAAAAATACAGTTCCCATTAAGAGATCTTTACTTTATTCCTGACTGTCATGAAACAACACCATAGGGAAGAAAAATTGGTAAAGAACTTCAATATTTTTCTATGCACTGAAGAAGAATATTTAAAAACTTATGGAGACAAGAGCATTTAATCTGGCATTACTCAAGCACAGTCTAAGAAGATAGAAGACTTCTGCTTGATAACACAAGCCTTGAAATGCCACCCTCACACATATTATTTGGGTAAATATATTAAAAATGTTTCAAATTCTGAAACCTCTAAAATGGTTTCAAACTTTTCTTCTTAACTAGACCCTTATAAAATCCATGAAATGGATTCTGATCAATTTTACTAGAGTGCAGAAAGGTTTATAAACTGTTCTTCACAGAAATAATCTTCAACTCAAATTTATATAAATTGTGTGTCATGACACCAGTAAGATTATCTGCTTAACGTTTTTTTTTAAGCAGCTAGACTCTCATTTGAATACCTTGGTAAGCCTAACTATAGAACAAGCTAACAAGCTACCATAATAACATACAAGGTTTAGTACTTTATTTTCTGAAGTCTCCTAAAAGGAGATACACTCTCAAGTCCTACTGACATCATCTTCAGATGTTGAAAGTGAGCAAGCCTTAAGTTTTCCTTCCCTGTAGCTTAAGGCACAATTTAATTTCTCAGGCTCAGGTGTGTTTATGGGAAGAGTCACAACCAACTATTCATTTTGTCTCTACAGGGAGTTACTTATTTCAGCTTGCTGTGTGGAAAACGGTTTCAAGTTAAAACCAAAGCAATTACTTCTGCTCTCCTGTAAATGGACATTCTGTACTTTCCTACAGTACCTACAGAAAAGGCTCCAATAAATATCTTAAAATTCCTTTCACCATTTACTAGGGCACGATCAGCAGAACACAGAGCTGCTCACAATGTCACATGTTTATGCAGTACTAACAGTAAATATCTTATAAATTAAGAACAAAATAGCTTTCACTCTGTCAAAGAGAGATCAAGTGGAAACAAATACATGAAATCTGACCTTTACATCAAAAAAGCTCTTTTGGTTGCCACCAAGAAAAACAGGTTCTGTTACAAAAGCTTCCAGCACTCTGCATTTCTAAACCTGTTTGATGAACATTCCTGTATATTTTCCCCCAACTGAGGGAACACCAAGACACCCCCCCCCCCCCCTTCTTTTTTTTTTTTGTGGGGGGGGGGGGATGGACTGAGATGCACTGGAGACCCACAGCTACTAGATATATTGATTTAGAGAATATTGCCAGACATCTTGATTTTGGATTCAGAGACACTTTTTTCAGTTCAGTTTTTCATAGATTCAAGAACCCAATTAAAAACAAAATAGTTACTCATATTGGAACCCACCTAGTTACTTCTGACTAGCAGCAGTCCTGCATCAGCTATGGTTTTCACGTGACTATTAGCAAAACAAGTGACTGCTACGTCCATCTTTAATTAAACCCTTACAGTTAAAAGTCTCCACCTATACAACAATTCTAACTCTTAAAATAATAATTATAGACACTAACAGAAATGGTGCAGAATAAAGACTAATATTTGAGGTATTTCTAAACATTAACTTACCTTTGTCAACTAGGTAGATGTCAACACCCGTTATAGGCTCTGCTTTTCTAGGATTATTTATACCTATCACAGTTTTCCCTAGATACTGATGAGTCTCATTAAAAATTAAAAAAAAAAAAAAAAAAAAAAGAGCCAGTGTTGCCAAAACGTAGCTTTTAAATTGCTGCTCAAAGCTCTTCAGGAGACAGCAGTTCCACTGAGGACTTGAAGTGATGCACAGACTTTGCTGAGGCACAGAAAGTGTCATTGTCAAAGAGTGTACTCACCTACTCTAAGATCAGCTTTCTATTTCTTCACATATTGCAGGACAGGACATCAACAGAGGTGAATGAAAGCTTGTCTATTAAGAGCAGTAACACTATACTAAACATCGCTAAAACACAATGGTATAAAGCACAATATATTTCATTTTCAGCCTAGAAATAAACCAGACTGGTATTTACCTCCACAGACACCATCTAAAGTTTTGGAGGGTTTTTTCCCTACTCTGACGGAAAAAAAAAAAAAAAAAAGGCAAAAAACCACCATCTTTGCTTAAGAGAGTAAAGCCTGTAACTTACACAATGCAGAAATGTGTCTTTTATTGCTGATTTAGCTCACTGCAAACAACTTACACCTTAAATAAAGAGAATTTAACTGGAAGCAAGTGAATACCAAGTCCACTTTGAGCAGTCCTAGAGTATTTGAGATGCACAAGTTTTACTTTTGGTCATTTCTCATGCTTACAACCTCCCAAGACATCTATTGGCTGTTCATGACTTGCTCTTCATTTATACGGGACCTTTCCCACAGAGCCAGGCAGCAATGCCCCAATCCCAAAATATAAAAGCTCCTGTTATTTAGGAAATGAGATCAAATAAAAATGCTACCAATTTTGCTGAACTGCTAATGTATATAAATGTTCAGAAATATAAAGTTTATAAAGCTCCAAGGTTTCCTCCTTATACACTAAGTTCATTAACCTTGTTCATCATGAAATTTATGTGTTCACTTATTCAAGTAAGAAACAGTTATGCTGTGGGTAACATAACTAGTTAAAAATATACAAACCAGAGTTTGTTGTGCTGTTTTGTTGCACCAAGGAAAAAGCAATCTTGGAAGGTGGACTCTGTAAGAAGACTACCACTAGACTGCTCATTCAGCTTCAGCATTTCTGATTACAAGGGAGACAGAACACCTGGGTCCAACGTGTGACCTGACTGCAGCCCAACAGCTCAGAATCAACACTCCTGACTCATGGTTCCCAAATGCCTTGGTCCAGTAACAGTCACAATTCCACGTAACTGAATTTATTTATACCAGAAATATGGGAGGCGGCATTATAGGATGGCAAAATCCTACACAAGGCTTGAGAAGTCAAGCAGTTTGAAATCAGGAAAAGTCTGAAATAATCTTTTTTGTACACTTGCGATCTGACTTCTTTATTGAATTTCATATTATTTTCATAATGCACGCAAAAAAAAAAAATCACAGAATTTTTTAGAGGACCCTTAACTTGCTTACCGGAGAGGATGAAAGAAGTTCAAAATGTGCAATCAGAATTTTGTAGAAAGCAAAGTTCCTTTCTGCTAAACTCTTGACTTAATTTTAACCACCAGGAAAATTCTTAAGAGAAATCGGAGAGAACTAAATTCTACCCACTGCCTCTGCCACAGAATTCCTATGTGACTTCTGTAAGCTCTTCCTACTCATATTTATTTTCAGGACATTCAAATAGGTATTCTTGGGTCCTGCTAGCAGAGGCATTCTATACACATGCAGTTCCATTAAGGTATAGAGATCTGCACTTTCAATATTTAAAGCACCATAAAATTAACATGCCTTGGGGGAGGAAGATTAAGAAAGGACTGCAGTACCAAGACTTCTCAAAGTTGATATCCAATATCTGTGGATGTTTGACATTTGTGCTTTAGATTCTTACCCATGTATTGTGAACAAGAATATCACCACCTCAACTCAGAGAAATGTCAAGATGGTAAAGTGCTTATTTTCTTGAAGCACTAGGGGGCTAATTAGATCTCTAAAGAAATTGTATAAAGAAAATAATTATTCTCTATCCAGGCCAATGTGCAAATCTTGTGGTACGAAGATACAGGGCATGACAGAATGTCTTGTATTGCTTCCTATTCAGTACAATGAATGAGTGTACAATTCTGTGGAAACATGCCTATAGTGTTGCAATTAAAAATGTGTACCTTATTTCTTAATAGTAAGGAAGGTTATTCATTAGAACTACTAGTGCTCACAGTGCATGCAGAAGCCCCAACGTCTTCACATCAGGACAGGGTATCTGTTTAAAGGAGACACTTTTCAGCAGATAGATCTTACATAGATGATATTTAATGACCTGTGATTTATATCAGGCCATTGTACTCTTTGATCCTTGTTCGCATAATTAAAAACAATTATAATGCATACACACAGATTAGATTAATGATTACACCACCATAACCTGTCTTCTTGTTTCCTCAATCTTCAGTGCCAGATTCAGTCAAGAGCCTATGCTTTCTCCAAAGGAAAAGAACAAAATCTTACATATTCAGTTACTACAGATGCAGTTATTTTGAATACCTTTTCAAGAAAGGCCTTAATCATAGAATAGAATGAATAGAATCAAAGAATAGAATATTCTATATGAATAGAATATAAATAGCATAATCATACTATAAATAGAATAATCATAGAATCAAAGATTAGAATTAACTACAGCCCTGCAGGCTTAGAGATCTTTAGTATAAGATTTGCCCCCAGTTATGGAGATTCATCTACTCACAATTAAGATTAATGCCAGA
>KL275401.1:108113-130742 GCA_000699545.1 Podiceps cristatus
AAACTATTTTAACCTACTATCCCTGACTAATAAAGCGATATTTTGATGTGATCACAAGAAAACATTTTATGTAAAAGGAGATCTTTTTCCCCAAGAGCCTGCAAATTATTCCAACAGTTTAAAAGTTAACTTCTAAAAATTCCCCCTGCTCAACATAAAACAGTCATTTCTATATCCCCAAACAAGACAGTCATTATACTTTTCAGTTTCCAATTAATACTACATGTAAACTCATTCATACGCAATGTCTTTTGGTGGTTTTGTTTTGGTTTTGTGAGGCTGGTTTTTTGTTTGTTTGGGGGTTTTTTTGTTGTTTTTTGTGTTTTTTTAAAAGGCAATGTTATAGTTGTATTAACTAAATCTGCATGAGCAGTTTGCCCTCTGGTGACTGACTTTGTGAGAACATACAGGATTTCTGATAGATATATGAGGATTGGTATGACTGGAATGTTTGCAGGCTCCACAAGAAACAGCCTCAAAAGGTTTAGAAGAAATGGCATGCATTAATTGCAACACCACAACATGATTTCATTCAAATTAAGAGGAGAAATAAATTGAACCAAAGATATAGTGTCAAGAAGATGAACAGAACTACAACTGTAGAATAGCCACATACAGCAAAGAAGAGAACTGAAATTCCAGAATTTTGCCTAAGACAAGAGCTAAGACAAAATAAAGAAGCAAAAGTTCCCTCACAGCATCCATTCCTCAAGGGTATAAATGACAAGTCCAAAATCAGCTTGTCATCATAATGAGGTCTCAACAGCCAGAACTCCTTGTTCTCTGTGTGGCACACAGGTGATGTTGAGCAGACTTCTTGGACATGCGTCTTGGGGCTTGCGAGTATACTGGTGTGAAAGCATAAACAGATAAAAAAATCAACTTACAGATTTTGTGAAATAAAATTGCCTTCCTCCTCCATAAGATCTGACATTAATCCGTTACACTAATTTCCTGCACTATCACTAACACTATGCTAGAGTTGTAGGGTGGGGTGTGAATCTGCATTACATACAACCAAAGGACCAAGTTTCTATCCCAGAGTTTGGGCAATTTACTCAGCCTAAGGGTCTTAACTGACTTTGAAGACAGACAATTTCCATTTTAATCTAATACATGCTAACAGTATGCTTACTTCAAGCTAATTTGGAAGAGGAAACTGCAGGTATTTTTCCTCAAAAATTATCATTTGTTTCCCAAGACAGGGCTCTAGATTTATCTCGGCTCCTTAGATGACCACTGTTTCTGTACTGAACATTATATACATTTTATCTTCAGAAATATTCCAATGAAGCAGGAAAATATTATCACCTCTCAGTAACTAATGAGGAACAGAGTGGAAGACAAAAACGTGAGTTGTCTAGTATCACAAAGAAATGTTCACTGTGGAAAGAAAATTGGTTCTCAAGTTCCTAGCTAGCTAGCTGCTAGATCACATTCCTTTCATATAAAATGGGTAAGACAATTGAGAAGTCATCAGTTACATTTTGTCCTATTATCCCGATCACATTTGTCCTGTACACCTGCTTACCTAATGGCTTAAATCACCTTAGCAGTTATACTCCCCTTACATCTAGCTGCTGAGCTAAAAGGTTTTCACAAGGAAGGTTTTTCTTGTCTTGCCTTGCTTGCGTATGCAAGGACTGTGAAATGTTGTCCAAGTCAATCACTGTGACTGTTCCCCTAAACTCTTGCTCAGTGTCCTTACCTGAAGGTTGTTGGTGGACAGTAACTTCTTCCCTTTGAAGATGCACAAGCATGTAGAACATGCAGGTTAGAGGGAAGAAAGAGGAAAGGAAATGTTGGGGCTGGAATTCAAGAACGAATTGCAAAGTAGAGTTAACTTCTAAAATAGTTGTTGTGTCTTGCTTGAATTCACCAGGAAGCTTAGTTAGTGTAAGGACCAGTAGAATGCTGGATAATTCCTGCAACAATCACAAATTTTGTAGCCATAGACACACCCTTTCCCAGTTACCTCAAAATGGCAGAATAACAATAAGCCCTTCCTCATGGCCACCTAGCACATAACCTTAGTTCTTTTATTAAAGAAGTGTTGCTTCCAGATTCCTTCCCTTGTAAAATACGTTTTGAAACTAGCTCTTTTACCACCTGGCACTCTTCCTGTCCTACCTCAGCCTCTTGGGTAGCAGTAAAAGGGGAAAGAGAAAGGTTAGCTGCCACTCCTGTACAATTTTCATGTGGCATTAGCAATTAGAATCCTAGAAAACATGCATTCAACTCAACAACTATCCTTGTACATTCCTAAATACTCCACATATAGTATTGCATAACACGCCTCCAATGAGAAACTAAATTTTATTTGCAAAATGAAACATGAATCTGTATCATACTTCTCAAATGAATGGAGTTGAACGTTTCTAAAATGTGCTCACTGATATTGACCTCTTCTCAGAGAGAAAGAGTTAAATATCCTCTTTTATTCCCCTAAGGCTGCTAGTCCCACGCAGAGGTGCCATGTTTTATTTAAAACATGCTCTCTCTCAGTAACCACTTGTTCTAATTGGCAAGGCAAGGCTGGGTCCCCAAAGCACATAGCTCGTTACATTCAGTTTGGATTACAAAAACACGATGAAACAAACTGCATCGAAATGTACAAATTAACAGCTCAGGAGTGCACGACACGGACATGGAATTAGATTGTAATATGGAACAAACTCCACAGGGAGGCTGAGGAACAAATCACTAGTGTCTCTATAAACTATAGAGGGTTTCTAAACGAGCAAATGCACAGAACAGAGCACAGACTTTTCTATAAATCAACCAAATTGCTAAATGGGAAAAAAAGAAAAACATACCCTCTCCTACCTTATGTACGCATTTATAGGAGAATGGAGTTACAAGAAAGTTTAATAAATAAAACCTGTGGGCTGAACATTTAAATAGGTAACTCTGCTTTGGTGCTGGCAATGTGCAAACATCATGGCAATTAAGTCATATTTCTAAACTTTTTTTTAACATCAGAGAACCTACACACAAGAGACTAAATTACAGCTGGTGTTCCGACGAGTCATTTGGAAAGGTTATGAGTTAGAAGGTGAACAAGATATTAACAAAACAGAAAGACACTGTCTTTACCATAAAAAATAAAACATACAAGAAAACAGAGCTCTGAAAAACTAAAAATAATGCAAGTCTGAGACAAAAAAGGGCTGAGCTCTTTTCTTTGCTTGTAGATCAATTTGTACAATGGGACTGGCAATCCTCTGAGACAAGAAAAAGAAAACACATGGAAAATATCAGTGATATCTTGTTAAGACAGAAGAAAAGTTAAATTAAGACTATTTGTCAGTCTTTTCGGGTAGCCAGTACTGAGAAGAGGTCATATTTTTGTTTGAGTGTAATTTATATTTTTAACAAATGAGCCACAGACTACTAGACTGTGAATTTAGCAAGACGCAATCCAGTGAAACAGCCAATAATGTCCTACAGGGTAGTCTGCTGATAGGATTGATTGACTGTAAAATGTTAAAGTTCTTAATTAAAAGGCATTCAATTTTCTTAGATCATGTTGGTGAAAAGACACTTTCAAATGTGACTGGAAAAAGCCTTATAACTTGGAAGTTAGTAGTCACCAGAAAGAAGAAAGGAGAAAAAGCAAAAACCTGTCAATATGCATTAGCGTGCCAGTGGTGAAAGACATTCTCTTTCTTCAACTAGCAATTGTACAGAAACAGAAATAGTTCATGAGTCTGTCCTCCATCAGTGCTTGCCCCTTCCCACTATTTTACAAAGGGGAAGATGAAGGAGGAGGAAAAAGGAGAAAATAATTGAGTAAACTGAACCATTAGCTAAGCCATTGGCCTTCTTGACACCCCACGCCACACTGCTGTGCACACACCTTCACACAGCCAGGTCCCAGGTAGATGAGGGTTGTCTCTTCCATACAGCATCTTTAACACCTTTCCATATAATGCATAGCAAAATCATACCAGCATTGTCACAAAGCAACATAGGATCCATGTACTTCACAACTTCCATACCAGAGAAAAAAAAGAAGTAGACCCCTCAAGTATTACTATACTAACTTCACTCAACTGTGACCTCTATTTAAACTCAAACTCCAGCAAGCCTAGAAAGCTTCAGGCATCCTTCTCTCCCATATTTCCAATTCTCCTATACATATTGAGTACTAGGAACACATAGCATAAAGTATGCTGCGTAATTTGGTTGATGGTACTATTTTTGACAGAAGTAAAACAATTAGTCCTAAGGTTAGATAACAACTATACTTGAATAAACTAATTTTCTATTAATTTGTATTTACCTTCTAAAACTTTAAGACAGACTAGGTGAAAAGGGGTCAACTAAAAACATAAATCCTTTCCCAATCCTTCCACAAAATATTGCCCATTCTAATAAGCCAGAGATTATTCCGATTCTATTATTCAGATCTTTGTATTTTTTTAAAGCTGCAGAATAATGCATACTAAGAGTAAAAAGAATCTTTGGGGTTAGCATTGCAAATCAAGCTTATTTATAAGTGAAGCTCAATTGAAGTAATTTAGCCTTTTTTTTCCCCCTTAATTCCACTTCATGGAGATGGTCTTTCTCAAGCTGAGCATCCATCTCATCTTCTCAAGTTTATGAATTATGCTAAAACATCTTTTCCCTACCAGCCTTCCCTTTTTAAAAATTCTTTGGACATGGCATAAAAGTAGTAAAATGTATGCCAAACAATATCTATGATTCTACTTGGAATGTTATAGTTCTTTATTAGTAAGTGCGCTAGAAATTAGAATTATCTTTGTTGCCACTGTAATCAGCTATTCAATTTTCCAGAGAATTATTTAGCTGCAAGTCTGACTGTGTAATAATAGTTGAAGAAGATGAAGCTTGACTACTTTCAAGTGCTAGCCTGTTTTTTGTAGCAAGCAGTCCATGTACTTCAAAATACAATGCAGCAACAAATTGTAGGCTAATGAAGAAACAAATCAAGGCACCAGTTTCCATGAGGAACCAACAAAGGGAATACCATTCTGAAAAAAACCCATTTTGTGTACATATAAAGAAAAGTAGTACTTAGTGCTGTTTTCAAACTTCTGAAAATGCTTGCTGCATTGCTAGCAAAGTACTAAAACATGTGGATTCACATCAGAAATTACAAGGATATGGAAAATGCAAAACTAACAGATTTTTAATCATTCATTTAGGAATGAAAACTTGCTGAAGAAGAGCTGAATAAAGCATCATTTATGATTTATGATATAACAGGATACAGCAAAGATGACAAAATGTGAACTAGCGCTATGCAAAATGCATCTGTTGAAAAGGTTTCCAGCAAGTAAGCTGAAAGCTTGACTGAGGATCAAGTTAGCAGTTGATTAACAGCAAAATCTATTTAGGTAGGAACACCATTTTTGCCAGCTCATGCTTACAATAGGTGTTATTACTGCCAGACAAGACAGCATTCTAAATAGCTCCCAGGATTTACAAAGACTGAGAGGAGAGGGAATTGCGTTATTCAAGCAACTCTGAGTCTTATAAACCCCCCAATTTTGTAAGCTCCAAAAACCGTGTGTGACCTAAGCATGACAAAATAAAGGTCTGCTCAACAAAGCAAAAGGGTTAAGATGCACAAAACCATGAAATAACTCTACAGTCAGACATCTGAGTGAGTTCAGGAAACAGAAAGAATACCGAATAATCCAATACTTCTAGAATCAGATATTATATAGAAGATATTAGTGTCTATTGTTATTTTTCCCCCTTATCAGATCTTTCAAATTCAGGAGAATAAAAGATACTATTGAAGTTACAAAATTCTGTAATGTGGTATAGAACTAGGCACATACATTGAAAATATCTATGTGGTTCCAGCAATACTGATTTCCGATTTGCTAGATGGAGATTAGAAGTCTGTAATTTTTATTCATCAAGATACATGTATGTAAAAAAATGTGTTTCATTTCAAGCTAAAAATAAACTGAACTAAGAGTCGAGGCCCCTAAAACTCAGAGAATTCTTGAGTTATATGATTAAAGTATTTTCTCAAATTCAGGGATACTGATCTAGCGCTTTGCAGAACACAAACAGAAACATTGCATAGCCAGATGAAGAAAAGAAATGGACATCCACCTCTATAAGTTTCAACTACATCTTCAGGCAGAAGGACTATGAAATTGATTCCCAAATTCATGAACACTCTAATAATTGTTTTCTCTTCTTCCAGTTTTCCAAGTGCGTCTCTCCACCAAACTGTCCAGTGCTGCACTTACCTTCAGCTTCACATACTATTGAACAACCTGAAATCCACTTGCTGCACCCCTCTTTCCAATGCTGATAGCACCAAAACACAAATTAAATTTTCTAGACTCACTATCAAATGGATTAAAGGCAGACTACACTTTTTGGGTAATTTAAATATGAAGTCTAGTTTTACCATTTTCTGTATTTAAATATTTGTTCTTACTAGGTAACAGTTTGTTCTGTGACTGCTCCTAGAGGTTCCAATTAAAATTGGGTTCTAGAGATACCAGGTGTTGCTTCCATTAATATTTGCAGAATTCCTGTCTGAAAGAGTCTATTTTGTAACAGTGGCTTTTCAAAAGTACTCAAACAATGTCCCTACCTGAAGTTGATATTAAAACTTCCATAAACCTAATGGGAGCAAAGATAGATTAATAAAGAGTACTTTAAAAAAATTTCTCTCATTGCTATCCTGTATTTTAATCACTCAGATTTCACGGTTTACCATATTGAAAGAAGAGAGACTGTAGTATTAGCAAAAGATATGCTGTCACTAAGGGAGATACTCTGGCCATAATTTGCATTTTTTCACTTACCAGTCTATATTCTGATTTTAAAAACCCCCATGCTTTATTCCATTTGTATTCTGGATGTGCAAGAAGTCTGAAGCAACTATGCCTTAACCACCTGAAGAGCAAATTTATTTGAAGCAATTTACTATGTAGGATTACACTAGTACTGTATCTGGAGACTCTGAGGAATTGATAGCATGTGGTCAGCACTGAATTGGAGACAGAATGTTGTAAAGTACTTTGCAGAAGTACAATTAATTTGAAATTATTTCAGAGAGGCTCTTGAACATTTCAGTCTGCTGCTTCTACAGGGCTTAAATAAAGCAAGTCAGGTATTCCTTCTTGGAAGAGGCAGATGGGGTGAAGAGAAGGCAAAGAGGGCTGAAAGGATAGCTAACTTAATGCTCCTCTCCAGTATTTATCAACCTTTATGTGCAAGTCAAGAACTAGTTTGCAGTAAATCATCAACAGATTTGTGGTTGTACCAAAGAGCTTAGTGAACCTTCTAGATCTAGGTCAAAATATTGGTCTCTTCTAGGCAAAGGGTTATATGTATCTGTGCAGTATCCAGCTCACACTCACCACAGAAATCTGAAGAACTTAATCTATATAATAACCTGTGAAAAGTATTCCTGTGTTTAACAAGAAAAAGTACTAAGATAGCCAAAACAGGGGATTCCAGTCTCCCTGCTACATAATCTGGTTGCTTTTGCTGTTTGTTTCATCTTTGGACAAATGGGAGTGAAAATTCAGTGAATTTATCTTGATAATAAATTTAGAAATGGCAAGCATTTGGTCAAACAAGGTGGCAAACTGGCAGCCCCAGAGCATTGCCCTTTGCTCCATTTCTGTGCTAATCAACATCACAGACATCAAACTACGACCATTTTTTCCCAGGAGATGTGGAAGAGAGGAAGGGCAGAAGCAAAGAGCTTGTGATCATGTATTTACAAACTTGTACGTAGTTCAGAAAATCTGAAAACACAATGAAGATAGGAAGGTTCCATGTAGTAACTCATGTTGCAATATAAATCCAACAATGTTTTAATGTCTTGCTGACTTCTTGCCCTTCTCCCCTGATCTATATAAAAAGGTAATGCTTAAACAAATGTAAGGGGTTTTTTGCTGCTCCATCTGTTTGAAATTATTTTTTTAAAAAAAAAAAAAAAAAAAAAGGAAGACTGGATTCTATCCCTTCCCTCTGAAAAAAAAACCCATTTAACAAAGTTACTAACCTTTTTCGTTGTGTGGATTTCTTTTTTCTAAAATAAAACAGAAAGGAAACGACGGTCAAGAAAAATAATAAATCCCAATTTTCCCTCACATATAAATCTGCTTCAATACACTTGAATACATAACTTGTCATATTAAAAGAGAAACAAGAGGAATTTTTTTACATCGTATCTTTGGAGTGCCTGGAATGGTGAAGAAGTGTCTTTCAACAGTTGACTTGCCTGAAACCTTGCTATCTGTGGTGGTTACATTTACAGAAAGAAGGGTAACCATCTTTGTATTTCAATACTGTGTCTGGAAACCCAGTATAAAAAATATGCTAAAAATAATTAGGTAACATCACAAAGGAAAAAGAAAACCCAAACTGTTCTGTTAGAATGATGACCTTGAGAAGTTTTGAGTCATTACTCAAACAGAACTGGATATTTCAATGCTACCTGAAGGAACCGTAGTTAAGATTTAAAATGATAGAATAAATGTGCCCTTTCCCCACAATACTTGGTTTTGTTCCAACTAGCAGTAGCTGTTTAAGTTACTCAAGCTCTTCAAAAGTATTATTTCATTAAAATAAACAGCCTGCAAGAAAAGCCTTGAAAATTTTAAAAAGGTAAGCTTCCCTCCTCCTCCCCAAATCACACAAATGCTTAAGATATCATCTTGTATTTTTATAACAACAACAAAAAATTAACTTGATCAGAGGTAATGGCATTTCAGGAGAATTACAGAATAAAAGCCAAGAATTTTTCTTCTTGTTACAAAAAAAAAAACAAAAACAAACCCCACATCAACCAACCAAAAAAAAAAACCTCAACCAACCAATCAACAAAAAAAACAACACACAGACAACCCCCATTAAAACCAAAATAAAAGACTCTCTGCTAAATGCATGGTCTGATAGCTGTGAAGTTTTCAGTACTCTTAAATTCGGAATATGAGGGATAGGCCATTTTGATATCTCATAATCAGAAAATCCACATTTCTGAGGTATGTAAACGTGTGTTAATAAGAATGTAACAGTTGTACTGAGTCAAATTAAAGACCTAGTAGCTTGTTTCTAACTGTGGCCAGTATGGAAATAGTGCAAGAAAGGACTTGCACCTTCTTCAATACACCCTTTCCAGTGATCCATGGCTTTGGAAAACAGACAAAGAAATACATGTATCATTTTGCAGAACAGCCTTTGGCAATCTTTATTTCCCATGTGTTTGTTAATGAAGTGATGCTAAACCCAAGATCTGAAATCTACAAGTGAAAGTTTATTTTTTGTAAAAAAAATAAACAAAAAATCCCACAAAAAAACAAAACAAGTTCTAAGTGAGCTTTTTCTCACTCAGAAAAAGCTTGTAAGTTTTTCTTTAAAAAATCAGAACTTTTCAATATTGTATCTGTTCCCCCAAAAGAAATTAAAAGTCATGAACTATGACATCACTTCAATTACAATTAAAAAATAAGTTTACAATACTAAATAATAATAAAAAAATCCCACCCAAAAAAATCAACCAAACAAAAAAAAACACCACCAAAAAATCAGAAAGGCAAAGCTAGAAGATGCTAACGGGAAAAGGTCAAGAGCAATTCCTAACATTTTGCACAGTAACAATAACCTTGCAATAACAAAACAACATGTAGCAATTAGGATTAGCCTACTGATGAGCTAGTGATGATTTATTATTGTTCAAGGGCTACAAGTTAAAAAGAAATGGAACAAAAGTTCTTCTATACCAACTTTTCATTTTTATCCATACCATATTTCAGAGTTTATTACAAAAAAATCCTACAAAATTCCAAATTACAATTCAGACTTATGCATTTTGAAAGCCATATCATCTATATAGGAGCTGTTCTGACAGTGGAGCTCTGCAGTTAAAGGGTGTTCCAGAATTGCATAGACATCAAGAACAAGGTTTGATTGGTATGTTTACCCAAGAGGTTCTTGATTAGCAAATAAATGAAGCAGCAAAGTGAGGAAAATCTGATAATATATACATACTGAAGAAAGAGAAACCCATGCACAAATCCTAAAGGAGATGCCAACAATGTGGTTTCAATAATCTAACAAAGACACAAAACCTTTTACTGCACTTACCAGCAAAGCATTTGGAACAGAGATTCATAGTCTTGCTGGACCTGGGGCAAAAATAAAAAAAAAAAAAAATAGAGCTAAAAAATTCATTATAATTCTAATCAGTACAGGGAAGTTTTTGGGGGAATTAAGCAAGGGTACAGAGAGGGTAAAAACTTAAATGTCAAATCAAAGATAAGTGGCTAGAAATGGCTGAATGAGGGACAGGAGTAAAAGACACTTCATATGGCAATCTCTTTCCAATTTAAAGAGCTTCTAAGACATGACTTCCACACATTTACCTCATATATGAACATAAGCTTACTTTACCATTCAATGAATACGTTAGACACTCGTCATTCAGATTTTTCTATTGCAATATGATAATAATGATAGACAGGAAGAGCCAATACATTCCACTTGAATATCAGACTCCCCTTGGCAACAGCTCTGCAGTCATGACAAATCCTGAATACAGCACAGCAATAGAGATATTAAAGTATTGCACTTATAAGGACACAGACAGATGTGCTCTTGGAATTCTAGCTGGAATGGCTTAAGAAGTTATTACCTCAAGCTGTTCATTACTACCCTCAGCTGCATCCAGCAGTAATTTAAAATAACCTGGCTGACTTTGCACTGACATGGACTAGGATAGTTCATAAGATCCATTAGTATGGCTCAACTTTGAGGGCAGCAACCTTCAGCCGAGAGAAACAGCTGGAAAACAACAGCAATATATTAAGCATCCCAGATATCTCCAAAGTGTTTGTGCAATTATGCCACAAGTGTTCACCCTCATAAAGAAAGTCAGTAGGCTCACATAAAAGTGCACTACAGACCTCTCTAGGGCTACCATGAAACTACCCAAAGCAATATACTATGGGAGAATAAGTTTCTCCCAGTTTACAGAAAGTTCTAACAAGACATCAGCTCCTTTACAAAGTGAACTGGAGAATATTCTCAAAAGCTCTCTAAGCGTTGAAATGCCTTTAGGTAAGAGCAACCCGGTTTCTGTGCACACTGCCCAATATTTGATTTGTACAGCGCTCCTGAATTAGCTCTGCCGGTACGTATAAGCGTTAACACCATCCTGAGCAGGTCTGAAAGTACATATTGACAGGCAAGGTTGTACGGGAACTGTCCATGCCCACCAGACTTTTTTGCCTCCTGAGGGCAGCCTCTAGCTGGAACATATCATTTAGCCAAATTAATTGCATCTTTATCTTTAGGAATATGCATACACAAAACCAATTGAGACTACCAAAACAGTTGTTTTCTATTTCCAGCCAAACATGGATGGAATTTTGAGACTGATATCTGCATCTTACAATATACAAATTATGAAAATCAGAACTGCTTATTACCTCCAGACAAAAATTTTGACAATTTTTTCAAAGCAACTATATCACAAATGAACACAGCTGTCAGAATTCTAGAATTCCCCCCACCCCGAGACTGCAAATGGATATTTTTGAATGACTTTTCAGTAACAAAGTAAATCCAGACTTGGTCAATCGTATCTCAGTATTAGTCACATCAAAACATTACAGATGCTTTTCAATTCATGCACATTTGAAAGCTGGTTTACATCAGGCTCAAGAATTCTAGAACACAGTTCACTGCAGATATGAGACATAAGCGTTTGCCAGCTATAGCAAGAGCCACAGACACATGAAAGCTAGTTTTAAATGCGAACAGTATGTGCACAGGAGAAAAGTTAGTTCCCAGGAAAAGAAAAGCAGAACAGCACTTGTAGCCATACAAATACATCATCAAATTGGTATATACCCAAAGATTCAATATCTATGTCGACAGTCTGCACAGATCATCTACCTTCAAAAGAACTGCAATTAAAAACAGCATGGTGAGTCAACACCTACAGCATTAGTGTGCTGCAGTTCAGTACTCACTGCTTATGGGTTAGACCTTCTGGAGCAGCTCAATATGCCAGGCAGGAGCTTCTCTGCAAAGCCATTAAACCCCAGGGGCAGCAAAGAAAAAGAAAGGCAGAGTTCAGATGGTTCATATTGACGACATTGGAATGGGCAATGACAAATGTTTTCAGCGGTATAATCAACCATCTCAGTTGTTAAATATCAATCCAAAGCCTCATATAATATTTACTTATCAGCACATCAACAATGGAAAACACACACAAAACATACAGCTATGTGAAAAAAAGAACAAAGGCTGCCATTTACTCATAACACAAAAACCCCCAGATTTTCTGAAAGAACAGTGCTACTGGACAAGTGACCTTGTGAGCTAAATAACTTCAGTTCACTGTTACAGTTTCAAGGATCACTTTCTGATCCTTTTAACATGCCTTTTTAAGCTATCCAAGTCAGTCTGAGGATGCTATGTAAGATGAGGATCTAACCTCTGAGTGGGTTTTTTTCTTTTTTAGTTTCTTTTTATACAGCTATTTAAGTCAATGCAGATCCATCCACATTAAACCAGAACTAAGAAAATGGCATTTTTTTATTAGAGAGAGTAACAGTGTTAATCAACAATGAACCCTTTTTTGAAAGTGTAATATTTAATTAGAGCAAAAGCTTTACAAAGAAAATGCATTAAGCTGTTTATATACATCAAACTTACTAAGTATTATCTGAGAGTCACGTCAATGTCTGTCAAGCAAAACATGTTTGACGGCTCTTTGTTACATTGCAAAACCCTCCTCTCATTGCTGGGATTTCCTCCTTACAGGAGGCAAGGGCTCTCTCACCAGACTAAAATTTGAGTAAACCTGCATATTGCTGTTTTCTCTATGAAGGAAATCTTGTTAACCAGTGCTGTTTTACTCAATGACTCCAGCATTCACCAGAAACCCATACTGCCAGCCAAGAACACCAAAATATAAAATTTCTTTGCTCCTGATAGCCTTTTCAAATATATCATACATCTGTAATATCTGTTATTCCTTGAGGTAATTTTATTTGAAACAAAGCTCTAAAGCATCAAACAGTCCTGGTCACAACACAACTTCCTTTCCTTCCACTTCATAGGGAAGAGATGGTCACAGCAGCCAACTCTACTTAAAGCAGGTGACTTCTAGGGAAAGCAACATATTTCTGATTTATAGGAACATACAGTAAAATCATGAGTGCAAAGGTGAGTAACGCACAATGAAGCTAAAACTCAAAGTCAGTCCTGGCAATGAGAAATGCATGTCTTAGACTGCAAGTCTTTAGGCTGACACCCAACATTTCTACACCCTTCTGTTGCAGTTAGGTCAGGGATATTTGACATGCTTGTGAATCAGTTATCAAATCACCACGGTTTCTAACTGGACATATTAAGGTAATTCCCAGCTTCCCCTCATAAAAGTCAGCTTCACGCTTAACAGCACCTCATCGAGAATTACTACAGTATACATTTTATATGTACAATATCCCTAGAAAGCCAGTTTTATACTGGTAATTTACAATCACCACTTGTACATAATTTAAGCTGGTATTTAGAAAGACATTCGTATTTCTGGATAAATCAAGAATGGTATTATCTCTGAGGCAGAACATAAACCCTACTTGAAGGTACTTCCATCTGTCAAAAAGAAACCATTTAACTAAAAGGGTGACACAAAATTATTATGTAGATTGGAAACCACAAGGTGAAGCAAGCTCAGAAGGTCAAGTGGCACAGCAAGTTAGAGGCAGAGGATACTTCAAGCCAACTGGAAAACCCCAGAGGCTGCAGAATGATTGCATGCAACAACTCCCCAGGAGTTGGTCTGAAATAAGTGTAAACATAAGTGCTTCCACTGCCAAAGAAAAAAAACACACTCCCTTAACAACACAACTATGAAAGTAGTAACAAGGACATAGGGACTTTGAAAGAAGAAGAAATTTTACAGAAATGGGAAATCCTGGGAGTTAAAACATATCTATACTTTAAGCAATAAATAAATCACATGTAAAGATAAAAATAAAAAAACACATTTGGGGCTATTCAAACCATGTTCCCTTACTCGCATTGTTGTGCCTACAAATCTCCATAGCAAAAAAAACTATCTGAGCCTTCAGCTAGACCCACAGGCAGACCACCATAAGGTCCTAATTTCAGTGAGATCAATGTCTGCACCTCTCATTAAAAGGTGCATAATTTAAAGTGAGAGCCAGTAAGAGGCACCAAATATCAAGAATAACATACTTCAAATCCTATGTATTGATATGTAACTAAATAATAAAACTAAAGAACTAAGATTCTTATTCGGCTTCCCTGATTGCTTCCCTGATTCAATTTTCATGCTACTTCCAGTACCTTCTTATGAACAGGTGGCCTTACCTACTCCACTAAAAGCACTGAAAATTATTTATTCAAATCTATGCCCTATTCTACTAATTATTTCTTTTCTTTCTTGCCATTTGGCAGCATACCACTGCAAGGTACTATGTTAATCAACACAAATTCTAGTCTGTCTTCCCTGAAAGTTTGCTTTTCCTTCCCCCTCTCCCAGTAAACAAATTTATAAATACAAAACTGCATCTAGGGACTGAAGTTGAAAATCTAGTCATAAATCTCAAAGACAGGACTGTTAGATGTACAGTAGCTGATCAGAATAGCCAGAAACTAAAAAAAAACAATCTGAAGATTCAAGAACAAATTACATGTGGAAATTTTGCACATTCCAAGAGAGTTAAAAAGAAATACAGGAATTTGTCTGATGTCAGGACATTCAGTCTCCTAATGAAAACAATTTTCTGCCAAGATACTTAGATAGGCATACCTAATAAAAACTGAAAGTTTTGTAACAAAATCCTACATTTTCTAGTACACTGTCAGGCACTTCCTAGTTTCCCCATACCATCTTTAAGAGGAAAGAAAAAAAGCAAACCAGAAATATTAAAACCTAATACTAGCTTAACTCCCCACAAGTGCCAAAGTGCAATACAAAATACTCACTTTCATCTATGTTATATTAGGATGTCTCCTACACTTTTTAAGGTAATAGTGAACTAGTATTATTCATGTAAATGCTAACCAATAGCAAGAATCATGCAGCTGCACCAGAGTAAAAATAAGTAAAGATTCTAGTATAGGTGTATATTCTCAATGCTTGAAAAATACCACCAGAATAATAGCCATTCTTGAAAATAATTTTTGTTCAGTTGTCTTTTGAGGATGAAAGAATAAGGAGTCTGGAAAAAGAAATGCTTTCATATAGTATGCATACATTAGATATTTAATTTCAAAGATATTTAAGCCACAGGAACTAATTAAGTATGACTGCAAAATCCCAGATTCTGCATTTTTATTGGGAACAATGTTTTCCAGCACATCTAGTAATGATTCCTTATGATTCAGAAGTTTCTATGACTTGGTAGTAGGAAAACATATCTGCTTCAGTGGCACTATAATTACATTGGTGATTAAATGCATCATGTTAAATGCTTCTTGGTCTCCTTCCAGTAGAGCAATTAGAGTGGGACTGCAGTGTCACTACAGTACAAATACATCTTAGCCCCTGAATGATACCTATCCAATACTGACAGGGGATGTATGCTTGAGAAACATTAACACATGAATCACGTCATTCATTAGTTAAAACTACAAAGACGACTCCTCCCTATACATTCAGTACATACTGTTACGTGCATTTGGTAACTTAGAACATATGTTAAATCAATGCATTTATACTACTGTAGTTAATGGTCTGTCACTGTTTCCATTATAAAGCAATTTTCAAAGGTTTATAACTTTACTGAAGAGTTCACTCTGAGCTGAATCCTGGCACAAGCAAAACCATAGCCCACATATTTACTTTCATCCAACCAGACTATCAGGGTTATTTCTTACTGAAAGAAAACTGATCCAATTCTGTATCTCCCTTACACTTTTCATCGTTCACTTAGAGCATATAACACTTCACCTTGTACAGGAAGCTTAATTATATTGTGTTATTAACACCTTCAATTGTCATTTGAAAGTTCTGTATATTCTGTACACCAGCTTATAAAGAAAGCCATTTTACTTTTCTAAATCAGAAGTCACCTTACTGATTTCATATATGCTGCATATTTGATATTTACAGTTCCTCCTTAATTTATGATCTTGCTAATGGGATACAGGCAAAGTTTTTTGGACAGTTTAAACAATTATGCATATTCTTAGACCGAGGCAGCTCAGTTATTCTTCAAGAATGAGGTATGCCAAATTCATTTCAAATAAAAGAGCTGAAGTGGAGCATGTGAAATGCAGGTGGACATGTAGAGAACTGGGCAACCAGAAAAATTAACATACACTTAGATTTTTAATTGAACTAAAATCTGAAATTAAAAATCCCACAAATGCAATGTCCTCTACTTCATCAGCTGTCCTATACCCATATGCTCAGCGATAAGAATTCTAGTTCAATGAGAATTCTAGTTCAATTAGAAAAGCGTAGTCAGTAAGACTTTATTATTACTACTACAGATTTTTTTTTTTTGCTTGGAAAAATATGAGTATTCTGCTTTTGGGTTTTGGACTCCTCATTTTCACCACAACCCATTTAAGCATTGCTTATCATTTCAAGATTTTTTTGTAAACTACTGAAAACGATGCTTCGGTTAGTGAGTCACACATTCACAAGGATCTCATCATCCTGACCTCAATTTGAAATGAAATGGAGAGTAAACTTTATGCACGGAGTGTACTAGTGCAATGCTCTTCTGGCAGCTTTCCACATTCAAAAGATGATGCTGATGCATCCCAGTGAAGTAGCTGTATCCTCATTTATTGTTTTTTTCAATGGCTACACTAAAGCATTCCACTTCTTATGTTTTAAATATACAAAGACACTGAAGTGCTTTGTTGACAATAAGGCCAGGGAAGAGCAAACACACGAGTAAAAGGGGAAAATATGCAGCAACAGAGTAGCTCCACACTCTTACAAAATGTATCATGGGCTCTGACACAAAAGCACTGATAAGAGTTTCAATTTAAAGCCTTCTCCAACAATTCATACAATCAGCTGCGAAGAATCCAATGCATCTAAACTAGGTAAGACAGGTTGTAAGAACTTAGATCAGATTCAATTCGGTTTCTAGCTGAGCTTACAAAGTTGTTGCCCTCCAGTCAAAGCTAAATGCTTCATATTCCCATGAATACATGCCTCTATACTTTCTTTAAAAAAATCTCAGCAGCAAAATCCAATGTCACAGAGCCAGAGTTCAGCATAATTCCAAGGAATGCAGTACTTCCAACCAGCATAAAACTGTTTATAAACAATTCATTCAAGATGTTTCTGTGTTAAACACTCAACTTCTAAAGTGTGTGAAAAAGACTAAATAAATAGGGTAAAATTTACAACAACAAAAAGTTCAACCAATACATATATAAATGTTTGGCAACACTGCTTAAAAAAAAGCAAACAAACCCTCAAAAAAGTAAGCACAAAAACCTCCATGCAACAACCCCCCCCCAAAAAAAAAAAAAAAAACCAAAAAAAAAAAAAAACAAAAAAAAAACAAACAAAACCCCCAACCAACCACTATAAGCAAGAGTTAGACTGATAATGACAAAGACTTACACAAAGCAAGATATTAATCTGAACATAGAAGGTGCTGGGATTTTTTTTTTGCCCCATAAATGCGCACCTAAGTACAAACACAAGTAAAGAAATACAAAAGAAGCCATGCCCTCGGCATCATTAGTTCAGCGAAGGATGACATATGGTAAGTCGTTACCTATAGCTCCATTGATATGGATATAAAAGCAGCATCTTCTTTTCAGAGAAGTATTTGGTATTAAGTTACCCTCCCAGGTGCTTTTAAAACATGGTGGATGCTGGCCATAAAAACTGCCTTCAGCCCTCAGATCCTTCACTTGTTATGAATGACACATGCTCTATGAACTGTCCCAATCATCCCACTAAAAGACAAATCTGATGGGGGTGGGAGCATGCAAGGGGGGCAGAATCTGCACAGTTAAGTCAAAAAAAACAGAATGAAATGGAAGTGCTTGAAAGACTGAGTAGCAGAGGAAAAACTGCAAACCATGTTAACTTTCAAACTCTTTACACAACAGAGGATGCAGCACATCATTATGTTTGCTTCTCTTCCTGCCATCCCCGAGAAAAATCTCCCTATCACTTGTGATCCGTACACTCAACAGTCTTTATAATTTCTAAAGGATATTTTTATGATTCCTAAAGGATGTTTTTCTTTAGGAGTTTTTTTGTTTCGTTTTGGGGTTTTTTGGGGTTGGTTTTTTTTTTGGGGGGGGGGTGTTTGTTTTTGTTTTGAGGGTTGGGGTTTTTTTTTGCAAGGGATGGGGGACAACAGGACATGACACTTTTTGAGGTGGTTTTTTTTGTTTGTTTGGTTTGTTTTTTGTGGGTGGTTTGGTTTTGGTTTGGTTGGTTTTTTTTTTTTTTTTTTAGCCATGATTAAAGCATTAAGCACACAAAGGGTATTTTAATGTCTGAAAAACTCAACTGCCCCTACATTTTCAATGTTTTCTATACCTGAGCTTGACTCGGGACACATTGGTCAACTCCATTCTCTTTCTGAGTAAAGGATGCTGGAAAGTTAATGACTCAATGATGTGGTAGAGTTCAACTAGTCTGCAAGTAAACATACTGGTTCCTTCAAATCCTATGACTTGTGCCCAAGAGGAACAGCTGCCTCAACTTTGCACTTTATCCAGATATGTTAATTCAAAACTCTTCTCAATTTTATTTTGAATAGAAAAATGCTTCAACTACATTTGACTGGGCTAAACAACTACACCTTAAAGTACAGCATCACAGTAATAAACATCCTGAGCTCAAATGACTTCAGCCATAGTATCCAGAATTTATGTGGTGTAAAATAAGAAACACCTTTAAACTCGCATTGACTAAGAAGTCAGCAACACAAGGTATCTTCCGTAAGTACTGAAACAGAATGAGCATGGTACACAAAAACAGCTAAACCCAACAGCATCAGCACTGAATTGGATCTAACAAATGAGTTTGCTCCTTATGGAGCTGCACTGGGATTTTTATGCTAAATTATTCTGAGTTTACCTTATTTTTTCCACCTGTCATGCTCTCTGTACCTCTTCAAAATACATATAAAGACTGTATTTCTCAAAATTCCAAAAGAAAATAACCTAAGATTCAAAATTGGGTAGTTAATATATCTAGCTATCCCAATAAAACATTCCTACTTAAAATATCCAAAGTGCTAAGGACCTTGTCAGAAGCCTCAATTGTTTTGTTTCTGACTGATCACTAACTGTTCTCTCTTCTCCACATTCAACTGCAGCATGCCTGAAAATTAATCCCTTTCATTCCAATATGAGCATCTGAACCCAGGGAAGAGCAGAAAGGATAAAGGGAA
Source organism: Podiceps cristatus (assembly GCA_000699545.1). Lineage (NCBI taxonomy): Eukaryota > Metazoa > Chordata > Aves > Podicipediformes > Podicipedidae > Podiceps > Podiceps cristatus. The sequence continues at coordinate 127,499 of KL275401.1, forward strand.
AAGACCAGATCCACAGATACCTTTCAGATATCTTTCTCCATACAGCCTGTCTTTTGCAGGGTAATAATAATAATAAGGTGACTGGAAAAGTTCTCCTCCTAGGGTGTTCTTCAGTCATTACATCCACTCTCTCAAATCATCATCTCATTACCAGAGAACAAGCTAATCAAGACAAAAGTCTGAACTAGATGCAGAAGAAAGACATTAGCAAACATAATCTAACCCAGTCCACCAGTTTTGGATGATTACTAAAATAAATTGAAGGGGGGATAACAAGTAAAAAAATCTTAAAAGTCAAAGTGAAACAGCTCATTACAGATAAACACTCTGATTTTGCTTTTAACACCCTTGCCACAACTACTGAAAGGATTTTGTCCTCAGTCTAAACTTGATTCCCTTTCTAAACTTAAAACATAAGCAGTCTGACACATGAAACTGTTCAAAAAAGTACCCTCACCTACATAGCCTGTCTGCATAGGTAGAATATGTAAACTGAGGCAAGGCAAACTCCATTCTAGCAGCTGAAGTTTAAGGGACTGAAAAACGAGCAATCAAGAATACTGTCAGCTACCATGCCATATTGCATAGCTCCCAATTTATTTACTAACATATGATATCATACAAACCAAAGCATGTATTCGGTCATGACTAACACTGGCATATGCTCTTTCACATTCAAGTTTTAGGTGTTAACTTCTAAACAGAGCGTAGGAAATCAACATTATAAAACACTGACATTAAAAGACTGAAGATGTGATATTTTAGTGTGTATTTATCTCATAGGCTTAAAGGACTATTTGAAAATAATTTTAACTCACACCCGTCACTGTAAAAGTTTCTATGCTGCTACTATTATCCCTGACAAGGAACAAAACAGTGTACATAATTCCTTATGTCGTCAATCAGTACTGCCCAATCTACTACAAGCATATTCAAATCACTTACCCGTAGGTGTACTTCCAGGTACCACCACTGAACCTGGAGATCCCTAGAATTTTGTTAAATTAGAACCAGAGGCATGAACATCAAACTCTTATTACTTATTTACTTGATTATCAGCCATAAAGGCAGTCAGATCTACAATGACAGTATTATCACAGAATCATAGAATCATACAATCTTCTGGTTAGAAAGGACGTTTAAGATCATCGAGTCCAACCAGGAATATTCTCTAGTCAGAACTCACAGGTGTTATGGGATTGAGTGCAACAGAAATAATGCAGGTGTTGTGATATGTATGCAACTATAACCAACTTCAAAAGATGTATTTTAAAAGAAATTCTTAAGCATTCTTAAAATCACTTGCTTTCCTGAGAGAGGTTTCTGGTATGAGCTAGGTATGAGTTAAACTGAAAGAGCTTCTAAAAGACCAGCTGTGTTTCACAGCGTTCTCCACTAATACAGGAAGTTTTTTAATAGTAAATATTCCACCTGTTTTTACCTTGAGCACATCCTATGAAGAACTGGCAAACTGTTCCAGCATCTAACTGACCTTCTCAGAGAAAGCAGCCTGGACTCCAGATCTCAGTTCAGCTCTCATCTTAAAAACAGTCTGCAGAACTCTTAAAAATAAAAATCAGACATGGCAATAGGAAAATGGCAAAGGAAGTTTGGTTGAGATTGCGTCTCTTGTAATTAGGTGGTTTTCACCTTCCCTCGGCCTTCACACACAGCCAAAGCCACTATTGACTGTTTATTTAATAAAAACTCTGATGACTTTACACCTTCAAATATACCATAGTATAACCAACTAACAAGTTCTACCCACGACCCCTAAGATGACAAGGCATCACAGAAAAGCACCCACACAGGACAGAAGTTAACATATTGCCTTTCTGCTGCATTACAAAATCTGCTCTCTGTGGGTCTCTGCCAGTTTGCACTGAACATTTTTAATTCTCTAGGTACTCCAACATCTGTGAAACATTTTATAACTATCAGCGCACAAGGGTTCCTGCTGTTGTAAACACTGAATCAGCTGAACTACTAGCAACACTAATGAGAATTTACTGCATAAAAGAAATGTATTACAGAAACAGGTTACCACACTTGAGTACTGATGGATGAGTCACAGTAGGACTTAGAACAAGTTCACAAGATCATCCCTCAGCTCTACAAAATACAAGTTAAATCACAGCCTGCATTTGTATTGCAAGGCTGCAGTGAATGCCATCTGCAGTGGGCACTACTAGATGATAATCCAGCCTAAAACATCTGCAAAAAAACCTCCAGGGAACAAATACTAGTCACAAAATTAGACTGTACTGTTAAGGACCTATAAATAGTACATAGCAACCAAATACACCTACTGATGTGGTGGTCTTGTACATTATTCATCAAGGGGGAAGTGCTGAATACTATATAAAGAGAAACAATGACAAATCTTATTAGTTATTACAAGATTCAGTATCACATATGCAAAATAACACAGAAAATTTCCCCAGTAAATAAAAAAAAAAAAAAAAGAGTAATCTACACAAAAATGTATTTGTTTGCCTCCTGTTTACACTACATTGTAAGAGTTCTGGGCTATTTCTTTCTGCTTCTCTTTTCAACATAAGAAGTAGCAAATCAGAAGGTGATAGAACGAACACATTACAAGGTATTATCACCAAAAAAACCCCCAAAAAACCATAAACACAACCACACACTATCCAGGAAACCAAACGTGAATATTTAATCTGTTTAAACAGAATAAGAGAGGCATTCACAAAATGCTTGAGCAATGCTGAAGTGAACAACACCGTATATTGCAACTCACTTCCTGCTCCCTCAGTAAAGGTTTGCAAGAGCTCCCACTTCTGCTCTTGAAACTTTATTAAATTCAACAGAAGCAAAGTAGTGGCTTGACAGTCCCAACAGCTCTATTGATAAGACAAATCTTAAAGCCTTTAAGTGTCTCTATAAAGGTTAAGACAACAACAGGGGGAAAAAAAAAAAACAAGATACTTTCTTTTAGCCACCCCTTTTAAAAACATAAGTGAAGGCCTCAGACCATTCAACCAGCTGAAGCTCCAGGTTTCAGAATTAAGCTTTATCCAAAATTTAAACAACGGGTCATCTAAGAACTAGAATTATCAGAATTTCTAAACACAGGTAAAACTTCTCATTTTCTATGCATCACACAAGAAATGACAAATTTTGTTTCTCAATATCCTAAAAACTAAAAAGATAAGGCTTCTTTGCTAAAGTCAACTATTCAAATCAAATGTTTGAGTTAATAAGAAAGTACTAAGGTCCATGG